>BQNB010002889.1:0-119962 GCA_026074375.1 Tanacetum coccineum
GCTAACTCCCCTAATTAATTGTGGCCGATCATTTCACCACAGTAATGATTATGGGCCGTTTTACCAATTATGAGGTGTAAAAGAAAGCATAAATACAAGTGGTTAAGGCCTAAACACATACAATGATCTTCCTTAATCATACCCTTTTCTCTCTAAAAAAGTTCAATGAATTATGCCATTCCTAGAAGAGGTGCTCAAGCTAGCAAGTAAAGTGTTGGATAATTATTTCTTAGGTGTGTTAATCACTTGGGTTGATTGGAGGCTTGAGGAGTGCTAGAATTCCTCGATTTACTTACTTATTTGTAATCCTACGACTAGGTAACTTTTGATTCTTGTTATGATTTTGAACTATACATGTTTTGATGGAGTTTTATGTTTCAATAAAATAGTTGTTGGGATTAAAAGTCTTCTTGATGATGTTTGGATTACTATTGCTCATGTTTATTGTTAGTACTGCTCAAGGTTAAGACTGCTCAAAGATAAGTTAATGCTGCTGAGGTTAATAAGTTAGTACTGCTCAGAGACTTCAAAGAAAATATGCTAAGTGTTTACTACTGCTAGTACACAGTTAGTACTGCTAGTAAATATTAGTGCTACCGATGAACTTTAAAGAAAATATGCTAAGTAGTTACTACTGCTAGTACAAAGTTAAGATTGCTCAGCTGAAGTTAATGCTGCTAGTGAAAATATGCTTGAAGTTAATGCTGCTAGTGAAAATATGCTTGAAGTTACTACTGCTGGTGAATATCAAGTTAATGCTGCTAGTTAGTACTGCTTATTTGATATGTATAAGTTGTTTATAGAAAAGATTTTAGATACTTAGAAAAGTATTGTAAGCCGACTAGGACTCCTTGGTGTATAAAAGGAGGTCCTAGGGCATAGAGTTATATATACAACTAGACGTATAATTCATAACTTCAAGGTCTTTGTAACGCTAATACTTTGAGAGTATTCGTATTATTATCATTAATAATATTAGAGCTTGTTTGTTGAATTGTATGTTCATTGAATTACCGTTTCATTGATAATTCTTCTTAATATTAAAGATTAGATTATGCATAATCTTTGATACATTCAAATAAAGTTTCTATTATAGTTGTGTTAGATTTATCTAATATAACTAATTCTTAAGCAAGCTTAAGGAATTCGATCTATTGAAGTGGGATCAACAAGTGGTATCAGAGCTTGTTAAGAATCTTTGAAAGAGAAGAACCTGTTTTTATACACAAGATCTTTTTTAAGATATGGATCAAGATTCTGCACACATGGTGGCTGCATCCAAAGTTCCCATGCTCAAACCTAGTGAGTATGAGATCTGGAGGATGAGGATTGAACAATATATCCAGATGATAGACTATGCACTGTGGGAAGTCATAGAGAATGGTGCAACCTTGCCAAAAACAACAACTGTGGAAGGTGTTGTGACAGTGATGCCTATTACAACTGCTGAAGAAAAGGCTCAGAGAAGATTAGAGGTGAAAGCTAGAAGTACTTTAATGATGGGCATTCCCAATGAACATCAGTTAAAGTTTAACTCTATAAAGGATGCTAAGAAGTTGCTGGAAGCTGTTGAAAAGAGATTTGGTGGGAATGCAGCTACAAGAAAGACTCAAAGGAATCTCTTAAAGCAGCAATATGAAAACTTCACTGCTCCAAGCTCAGAGATGCTTGATCAAACTTTTGATAGGCTTCAAAAGCTTGTGAGTCAGTTGGAGCTTTTGGATGAAAAGCTTTCACAAGAAGATGTTAATCAAAAGTTATTAAGAAGTTTGTCACCTGAGTGGAACACACATGCTGTTGTGTGGAGGAATAAAGCTGATTTGGATACAATGAGCATGGATGATCTCTACAACAACCTCAAGGTGTATGAACCAGAAGTTAAAGGGATGTCTAGCTCAAGTTCAAGCACACAGAACATGGCTTTTGTGTCCTCTTCAAATAACAACACTAGCAGCACTAATGAAGCAGTTAATACTGCTCATGGAGTTTCTACTGCTAGCACTCAAGTTAATGCTGCTAACTCTACAAATATTGATAACTTGAGTGATGCTGTTATTTGTGCATTCTTTGCTAGTCAACCAAATAGTCCTCAACTTGTACATGAGGACTTGCAACAAATCCATCCAGATGACATGGAAGAGATGGATTTGAGATGGCAAATGGCCATGTTGACTATGAGGGCTAGAATTTTTTGAAGAATACAGGAAGGAAGCTTACTGTTAATGGCAATGAGACTATTGGTTTTGATAAGTCCAAAGTGGAGTGCTACAACTGCCATAAGAGGGGACATTTTGCTAGGGAGTGCAGAGCTCCAAGAAATCAAGACAACAAGAACAAGGAAAGCTCAAGAAGGAGTGTGCCTGTGGAAACATCTACTTCTATAGCTTTGGTGTCATGTGATGGTCTTGGTGGATATGACTGGAGTGATCAGGCAGAGGAAGGGCCTAATTATGCACTCATGGCTTTCTCATCTGACTCAGAGGTATCTAATGATTCTATTTGTTCAAAATCTTGTTTGGGAAAATGTTGTACTTCTGAAATCTCAAAATGATTCAACTATTAAAGATTTAAGAAATCTGAATTAATAGTCTAGGTTATAAGCAGTTTAGAGTTAGGAAGAAAAACTTGAAGTATATAAGCAAATGAGTCAGTATTATAAAGATATCATGGGCTTAAAATTTAATATTCATTAGGAGAAATAGCTATTAGGATAAGCCTTAGGAAAAAGATTGAAACAGTTAAAAAAGAAAGAGATGGCATTCAACTTAATGTAGATAAATTTGAACATGCATCTAAAAGTGTAAACAAGCTCATAGAGTGTCAGATAGTTGACAATTGCAAGAAAGGTTTAGGTTATGAAAATTATAATGCAGTTCCACCTTCCTACACAAGAAATTTCATGCCTCCAACACCTAACTTATCTTTTACTGGTTTAGATGAGTTTGTTAATGAGCTTGTAGTTGAGAACAGTAAAGCTATGTCTAGTAAAGAAGAGCCTAAGGTAGTTAGGAAGAATGATGATGCCCCATGTATTGAAGAATGGGTGTCAGATGATGAGGAAGAGGATGTGTCTCAGTCTAAAATTGAAAATAAAATAGTTAGGCCTAGTATTATTAAAAAGAGTTTTTCAAATCTAAACAACAAGAAAAAAACTACTAGGAAAATTGTTAAACAAGTTGAGCAACATAGGCAAAACACTCACAGTCCAAGAGGCAATCAAAAAAATTGGAACAATATGATGTCTCAAAAACTAGGAAGCAATTTTGAGATGTTTAATAAGGCCTGTTATGTGTGTGGAAGCTTTAATCATTTGCAGGTTGATTGCAATTACCATCAAAAACAGTTTCAAAATCAAAGGCGGGTAAAACCTGTTTGGAACAATGCTCAAAGGGTAAATCATCAAAACTTTGCTAAAAAGACTCGCCCCTGTGCTAAAAAGAACTTGGTTCTAAGAGAAGTACTAATGAAGTCTGTTTTGGTATCAATTAATACTGCTAGACAAAATATTTCAAAAACAATAGTATTGGTTAATACTGCTAGACAAGTTAATGATGCTCACTCAAAAACAACAGTGAATGCTGCTAGACCAATATCATATCATTCTAAAATAGCACATTTAACTGTTAAGAGGCCCATTCATAAGAACACAACATTTAAAAACACTAATATTAATCAAAGGGTTAATACAGTTAGAGGTAAAAATGTTAATACTGCCAAGCCAAAAGCAGTATTTAATGCTGTTAAGGAAAATACTTTTAATGCTGTTAAGGCCTCAACTTGTTGGGTTCGGAAACCAAAGCATAAAGTTTTAGACCATGTTTCTAAACACAACAGTGCATCAATCACCCTAAAAAAATTTGATTATGTTGATGCACAAGGCAGATCCAAGTCAGTGATGGCTTGGGTCCCTAAAAGAAACTGATTTTCCTATCTAATGTGCAGGGCATCCACAAATGGATTTATAGGATCAAGGAGTAATTGATAGTGGATGCTCAAGGCACATGACAAGGAACATGTCCTATCTTACAGACTATAAAGAGATAGATGGAGGATATGTTGCTTTTGGGAGGAACCCCAAAAGAGGGAAAATCACAAGAAAAGATACCATTCAAACTGATAATCTAGATTTTGAAAATGTGTATTTTGTGAGAGAGTTAAAGTTTAATCTCTTTAGTGTCTCACAAATGTGTGATAAAAAGAATAGTGTTCTTTTTCTGATACTGAATGTATTGTTTTATCTCCAAACTTTAAGTTAATTGATGAAAGTCAAGTTTTACTTAGAGTTCATAGAAAGAACAATATGTATAGTATTGATTTAAAGAACATAGTTCCTAAAGGAGGTTTAACTTGCCTTTTTGCAAAAGCCACATCTGATGAATTTAAACTTTGGCATAGAAGGCTAGGTCACTTAAATTTTAAAACCATGAATAAATTGGTTAAGGGAAATCTTGTAAGAGGTTTACCTTCCAAACTTTTTGAAAATGATCAAACCTGTGTTGCTTGTCAAAAGGGAAAGCAGCACAGAGCCTCTTGTAAGTCCAAAACAGGGAACTCAATCATTCTTCCTTTATATTTGTTGCATATGGACTTGTTTGGTCCAACATTTGTAAAAAGTCTTATGAAGAAAATGTATTGCCTGGTTGTCATAGATGATTTCAGTAGGTTTACATGGGTTTTCTTTCTAGCTACTAAGGATGAGACTAGTGACATTCTTAAGTCCTTTATAAATGGGATAGAAAATTTAGTAGATCACAAGGTTAAGGTGATTAGATGTGATAATAGGACTGAGTTCAAAAACAAATAGATGAATTAGTTTTGTAAGATGAAGGGTATTTTGAGACAATATAGTGTATCTAGAACTCCTCAACAAAATAGAGTAGCTGAGAGGAGAAATAGGACACTGATTGAGGCTGCTAGGACTATGCTAGCTGATTCTAAGTTGCCAACTACTTTTTGGGCAGAAGCAGTTAATACTGCTTGCTATGTGCAAAATAGAGTGTTAGTAGTTAAGCCTCATAACAAGACCCCCTATGAACTTTTTCATGGTAGAACACCGACTTTAAGTTTTGTGAGACCATTTGGGTGTCCTGTTACCATTCTTAATACGATAGATCACTTAGGCAAATTTGATGGTAAGGCTGATGAAGGTTTCTTTATTAGATACTCTTTGAACAGTAAAGCCTTTAGAGTATTTAATAGTAGAACAAGGATAGTAGAAGAAAACTTGCATATTATGTTTAGTGAGAGTACACCTAATGTTGTAGGTAGACTAGATTGGCTATTTGATATTGATGCACTAACAAGAACAATGAATTATGAGCCAATTGTTGCAGGAACAAGGTCTAATGGTTTTGCAGGTACAAAAGCAAGTGAAAATGCAGGTCAAGCTAGAAAGGAGACAGAACCTGTCAAGGATTACATTTTGCTACCAATATGGACTGCTGATCTACCATATTCTCAAGATCCAAAGAGTTCTTATGATGGATCCAAACCTTCAAGTGATGATGGAAAGAAGGTTGATGAAGATCTAAGACATGAAAGTTAATGTAATGATCAAGAGAAGGAAGATAATGTTAACAACACTAACAATGTTAATGCTGCTGGCACAAATGAGGTTAATGCTGTTGGTGGAAAAACAAGCATTGAACTTCCATTTGATCCAAATATGCCTGCTTTGGAAGATTATAGCATGTTTGACTTCTTAAGAGATGATGAAAATGATGGTTCAGTGTCTGACATGAACAATTTAGATATAACAATCCAAGTCAGTCCTATTCCAACTACAAGAATTCATAAAGATTATCCTCTTGATCAAGTGATTGGAGATTTGCAATCAGCTACACAAACAAGAAAGATGTCAAAGAATTTGGAGGAACATGGGTTTGTTAGTACTATTCAACAAAGAACAAACCATAAAGACCTTCAAAATTGCTTGTTTGCTTGCTTTTTATCACAGGAAGAACCCAAAAAGGTAATTCATGCATTGAAGGATCCAAGCAAGATAGAGGCTATGCAAGAAGAGCTTCTACCACTACTACAAAAAAGCTATAGAAATTGGTCAAAATATCCAATAAAGAGTGGTTTTAGAACCACTCTCCGAGGGGGGGGGGTATCTCCATGATCGAAATATATGAAAACCGGTTATGCAACCAGTCTCTATTAGAAGAATCGACACCGGTTCTCTCTCTAAGAATTGATCTCCATATTAAAATAAACACACATGTTTTCTTAGAAATGGACATTGGTTCTCTCGCAACATATCTTTATAAAAACATCCAACCTGTCTTTATATAGATTAAAAAGATATGTTTTTATCTCAAAACCTATCTTTTTTTAATATATTTTTAATTTTTTTTTTTTGGAATTCTTTAATAAATTCTAAAATTTACAAATTTAACCCATCAAAATAAAGAAATATAAATACATAAAATATATATAAACTGATTTAGATAGACTAAAAATGTCAAAATCAACAAATTAAAATAAATAAAGACAACTTCAATTCAGCTTAACATAAAGCAAATACAAAATTCAAATCAAATTAAATCACTAGAATTCAACAAATAACCATAAAGAAAAACACTAGAATTCAACTTAATTATCTAGGTCTAATCTTGCCACAATGTAAACCATGCGCCAATGATCGCGTTCAACTCTTTCTACTCCAACGGACGCTCATTATTCCACGGTACCTACAAGTAATTTAATGAAATAAAAACATATGTTAATACATTAACAAGACTAAAGAAGTAAAGGTATAGCTAGGCATTGATCCTACCTCACGACCCAAAAAGAACATCTTGTTTTAGAAGAGGCTTTTACAGGCCCTTGTTTCTTCATCATCTTCACTCACAAAAGCAGCGTTTACAACAAGGTTCATCAATGCACTTGGTTCGTTACTAGGAAGCTGGTCCTAAAGATGCGCGAGTCTATGCTCAGATTCTTCATTGTTTGTTCCACTTGGCCGATCTTTAGCATCAACATATCTTGTCAAAGCATATAAATCTGCCAAATATGAAAAAAAAATTAACATCTCTATAAACAGCACACTCGAGTATAGTGATGTATTTACAGTTTGTCACGAGATAACAAGTACATACCAGCTGCTAAAGCTTTCAATCGTTATGATACAGAAAAACCAGTCCAACTATGAAATAAGTCTGAGAACTGTGATCCCACGCACCCTCAGCTGTTGTGGATTCGCTCTGGCTGAATACTTTCCCTTTCGATAGCATGTAGTGCAGCAAAAAGATGGACCATGGTGAGACAGTGGTCTAAATCTCTTAACGCATCAATAAACATAGGATATCTAAAGCCATAGAAAACCAATAAGAAAGTGATGATAACTAATAATAGCAAATAAATAAGGATGGTACCAACCTTTCAGGAATAACAGATTTCACAAACTAAGAATGCACCAGTAATAAAATATAGCAGCAGGCACTTCAGAAACTAAACCTTACAACTAAAATTGCAGCCACATTTGCAGATGAAAACATGCAGCCACATTCGTTTACAGCAGACTGGATCCACTCAAGATAGCCTGCCACTTACATTCAGAAATTAAGGTCCATACTGACAAAGTAAACACCATGCGAATGAAGCTCACAGACCACTCAAACACAAGCATAGGCTTAACAGCAAAACCCATTGAGCAAATAAACTATATAAAAAGGGGAGGACCAACAAAAAGCCAAACAAGCACGTAGGGTAACCAGACACAACCAACTATCACCTAACTGTACCATTAGACCTTTTACTGTCAACTCGAAGCCCATAAACAACCTTGATTGCAGACAAGAATTATACCAGGCTCACAAAAGAAACTACCAACCCCAAGAACCTGGGACACCACATAGCCAAACAGACCAGAAGCCATTGAAACTATCTAAAACTGTGAACCAAATCCAATCAAACTAAGTTCAGACCAAAGACCCTTATCATTAGTCTAGGGCTATGCATATATACTTATATGATATGTAGCAATTATGATTTCATGTCAGCAATACCCTTTAGATAAAGCCAGGCAAGAAAAAAAATCCATTTTTTACTTCACTTCTTTATTGAAAACATACATAGTCTCTTGTACTTCAGATTATCCTAAATTGTGCAATAGGCTTTATACATTATTAGTGTGCATTTCTGAATGAAACTACTATGCATCAAAATTAAATACTTTGACATAGCACACACTATGCACTTCATTTTCTTACTTATTAAGACTAATAAGATGGTTTCAAAAAAAATGTGGTTGTTAGTTTGGATAATATGAGACTTGGTCTAATAAATACACAATTTTTGATCCCAAAACAAAGCAAAAACAAGTTACAATTACCAATGGTAACGCTACTGCAATATACATATACATACATAGATTAAGGTCAACTAGCCTAAATTCATTAACCAAAAAATTAACAATTTATAATAAGGCATAATTCAACACATACATACCTAACCCTAATTTAAAAATAAAAAAGAACAACATAAAGGGGATATAACTCACCACTCCTGGTGGTGGTGGTGGTGTTATAGGTGAGGGGAGGAACACCAATAGATGTGGCAACAATTGGAGGGAGGGAATGAGTGGAGAAAGAACAGTAAGGCGTGTGAATTGAAAAGGTAGAATTAAACCCGCCCAAATGATTTTGTAAATTGAAAAGGTACAATTAAACCCTGTTAAATAATTTTGTGAATTGAAAAGTTGAATTAAACCCCGCCCAAAGAAATAGAGCCCGGTTGTTAAGTAAGGAACATGGCTTTATTAGAGACAGGTAATAGAGCCCTCTTATTTGAGTATGAAATCGGGCTTTATTAAAATTATACAATTTCAGAGAAGTCAAAATTTTGGCTATGCACAAAAAAAACTTAAAGCTAGCTCACGCCTTCACGACAACAAAAAACTTAGATCTAGTTACATTTTGGGCCCTTTTACTTTATACTTGTTGTTATTTCTTTGTAACTAATAATAAGTTTTAAATAAAACTATTAAGTAAAAGTAATTTCAAATTTATTGAGAACTTGTTGTAAAAAAATAGTGTATGTAACATAAACAAATAGAGACATGTTGTTACCTACACACCAGTGTCTTTGATTGTGTAAAAACCAGTTGTTTTATAAAAAAGATGTTTATAACATAAACACATAGAGACATGTTGTTACATACACACCAGTGTCTTTTATTGTGTAAAAAAAATGGTTTGCACCCCAAAAACTAATTTCTATATAATTTCTATTATGAAAACTTGTTTTTCAAGAAAACCTATTTTCATTCATTCCTTTCCCACTAGTTTTTTGTCATAGAGATAGGGTTTTACATAACCAATCTTTTTAGGGGGTGTTTATAGCCTTTTGTGTAGTAGTGTACAATTCAAGTTACAAGAAGTTTGGACTTTAGTGGATTTACCAAATAGAAAAAGGGCTATATGCTCTAAATGGGTTTTCAGGAATAAAAATGATGAAAGGGTAATTGTGATAAGAAATAAAGCAAGATTAGTTGCTCAAGGATATACACAAAAAGAAGAGATTGACTATGATGAAGTCTTTGCCCCTGTTGCCAGAATTGAAGCAATTAGGCTATTTTTAGCTTATGCTTCATTTAAAGAGTTTGTGGTGTATCAAATGGATGTAAAAATTGCTTTTCTCTATGGGAAGATTGAAGAAGAGGTGTATGTATGTCAATGATCGATTCTGATTATACCTTTAATAATATATAGATGAATTTTGCCAGATTCTTCATTCTAAAAGGTTAGAATTTACTTAATTATGTGGTGTAGAAGGTATGTGATTCTACATTCTTTAGCTTTTTTTGTTTTGTGAACTTGTCTATTCTGAATGCTGAATTTGAAACCTTTTTTCTTGCAACTGTATATCGAGAGTTGAAAGAACATAAAAATGATTTCCTTGAGTTTTGTGGAGAGTGCAAAAAGGAGAATTACAAAAAATGGTATTACTCTTGTAATTATAAGTGGCAAGATGGTCGGTTTGTGAGGGTTGGAAAAACTGCTCATTTATTCTGTGTCAAAACGGCTTGGTTTAGCCACATTATTACAACAATAATCTAAACTTTGAATAAAAAACAATATATGTTCTATAGGATTTGCGTTGGCTACTTTTCATTGCTACATTTTGGCCATCATTCATTCATACACATCTACATTTACAGTTAGTTTATATAGTTGTAGATAATATAATGATAATATATTTGATCAGTTAGGAAAATTGGTTGTGAAATGTAGTGAAGCTTTGTAGATTATTAGATGAATATAGTCAGGTGTTGGTTGTGGTTGCTGAAAAACGTGTACATAAAACCCATTAACTATCTCACTACAACTCAACTAATATTATGCTTTTGAATCATAAGCAAATGGATATAACCCAAGTTGAACCGTTAGCAAACCGATATAATTCAGAATGAGCCATTATCACAGTTATAGGTTGAAACTGACATATTTGTGTTACTTGTACGTTGCAGCCCCTTAGAAAAATCTGTTACTAAATGCATTCAACAACAGAAGTATAATAATGTACAACAACTTTCTGAAGTTTCTGTAAATCATGAATGCAGACTTGAGCACCAATCGAAGGACAGTTTCTCTCCATGAGAGGTCATGCAGAACGATTTGGAATGTCAATCTCCTCCAAAACAGATAATGGCAACGGGGGGCCGTCTACTAACCTTAGTCTTTTGAGCTATATAGCTTCCATTTTCAGCTGTAATGTCTACACTGTGCAAAGACCAGGTAAATTCCTTTGTGAACCAAAGTCAAAAGACGGGCATACCCTTGAGGAATGTTGAATGATTTTAGTTT
This sequence comes from Tanacetum coccineum, assembly GCA_026074375.1. NCBI lineage: Eukaryota > Viridiplantae > Streptophyta > Magnoliopsida > Asterales > Asteraceae > Tanacetum > Tanacetum coccineum. The sequence continues at coordinate 10,809 of BQNB010002889.1, forward strand.
TCCTGTAACTTTGAGCAAATTCTGATTCATTAGGGGCTGCATTAAGGGTGGCACATGGTTAGCTATGCAAAAGAAAGGTAGTTTTGTGCCCATTTCTTCCATGTATAAAGACAAGTTAGAGAACACGGATTTTGGATCATAACTTGTTGCAACTGCTGAGATGACAAACTTGTTGCACAATATGGGTTTTTGGTGAAAAAACAAATGGAGATCGAGAGTTGGCTTGTTCAGAAATCCAGACATTGATGAGATATGTTACATGTATTTAAATCTAAACTAAAATTATAGATATTAGGTATAACTTCTTTTATATTAGTAATAAATTCGTACAATTGTGAATATTGTCGAGGCTTAGTGCTCGCTTTTGGTGTAAAGGGAAAATAGTAATTTGAAACCGAACATGTTCTACACTTCTCCTTCCAGGTATTCTTACAAAATTTTAAATAGTCGTCTACTAAAAAAGAATATCTCATAATTTTGCACTGCCATGAGGCTACATGTCTTGCCTAACCTAACAGTGGGATTGTTGAACTAGGTTTGAACCATCCACACGCATCTTTGATATCACTTGTTAGGATCACCATTTAGTGCACATGCTCAACTTATAAGCCTACACGGTAGGGATGGCAACGGGCGAGAAAAAACCCATAACCCATGGGTACCCGCACGTAAAAGGGCGGGTAATCTTGTTATTTTTCACCCGCGGGCGGGTTGTGGGTGAAAATTTATACCCATCGGTAGGTGGCGGGTGGGTGACGGGTAATGCATACCCATCATGGGTATACCCATTTAAGAAACCCACGAGTGTACCCCTAAACCCGTTTGTGTTAAAATAAAATTTATTATACTACTTAAATATTTGTGAAGTTGTTGGTATATATTTAATAACTATCAAAGTCTCTAGACTACAGAGTAAACTAATAGTTTCTTTGAGTTACAAGACTAAAAGATGAATATGAAAGATCAAACTTTCAAAGATATATACATGATATATCTCAGTACATGTATGTGATTTGGTGTAATGATGATTAATTTTTCTAGTTTCATACATGTCATTAAGTATTTTGTGAACTTGGTATTTAGAAGATTGATACGATGTCTTATTACCCAGTTTCATAGTTAGTTTACATATCATGGTTTTATGATTTTGTTCCATTTCACAAACCCACGGGTTTACCCACGGGCGATGGGTACCCACGGGCATGGGTATGGGTAAAAAGTTATACCCATTGGTGGGTGACGGGTGGGTGGCGGGTGAGAAAAAAATCACGGGTTCAGGTGACGGGTTTGATAAACCCATACCCATTACCCACGGGTGCCATCCCTAAAGCAAATATGTTTAGGGAAACGCGGCTAGGTTAGATGATACCCATGAAAGAGTCTTCATACTACCTTGCCATTTGGGTGGATTTCAAGTTAGGTGTTTAATTATTTAGATACTTACACATTTCATTTCGAGGGTGACGGGTAATAAAATTGGAGAAGACAACTAGGGAGTAGTGCATGATTAGGTAAATAGATTTTTTAAACATACGAGTTTTTCCATCACTTTACTTTTCCGCAATTAGTATAGAATTAGGAGTAGTTAATTAGTTTAATCAAAACCCCCTTTTAAACCCAAGATTTTACTTGCTTTCCCAAAAAAAATATAAAAAATTTCTCTCCTTTAACCTCTGGACCATAGTAACCATACAATTCAAGCCTACCCAAACTATTCCCCTAGAAAATGATAATAACCCTCCGAGTCTTGCCTATACTACACTACAACGGTTAGATACTCTGCCTACGAGGGTTGTAAAACATTTGTGTTGCTACCCACCACATCATGAGGATTAATTCATGACGGCGTCAGGCCTACAGCAAAGGAAAACCATGTTTTACCGAATTTTTGAAATTTATTTTATGGAAAATTTTATTTTAGATTAAATATCAAGAATTTATAAAATTTCAGATTTTTTACAGAAAGCAAAAAACTGCTTACAATAGTCACAAATATTCTTATCATAATTGTTTAATTAGGTTTTTAGATTATAGACTATAATGGTTTGTATATTATTATTCTTCGTCTTTTATGCGGGTATAGTTGTTTTTGTCTTTGATTTTCAGGTTATATTAGATAAGGAGAGTCCGGGAGCTCTTAGGATTTCTACTTGGGATGATTTCAGAATGATGAATTTAGCTGTTTATCCTCGTTTCTCCTTCTCTGATATGAGCCAAACCAGAGGAGTACAACTTTCTTTGTTTCTCTTTTCTTTTATTAATTGAGTATGTAAAAACTCTCAAGTGTCGGGGATGTCAATATAAATCCACGAGTCATGTATAATAATATTCTAATTTCATAAAAAACATTATGATGTCATGGCAAAAGTGTATATAAAAATAGTAGAAAAAAAACAAATCAAAAAATTAAACAAAATAAAAAAAAATAAGAAAGACATAATATGTTTTTGAAATATACGAGATGATGCCATCCTGCTTATGTTTTAATCTCAAGAAAGAGTCAAGAAATACAAAATAAAAGAGTTTGATGTAGAGTTTTTGTGAATTAATTAACTTGGCCACCAGTAAAATATCCTCCAATATCCCTTACCGTGTTTCCATACCCTACAGCTAACGTTACAAGCACTTGTAAAGACCTCTTCTGATAATATTTTCCTATGTGCTTACGCAAAGTGGTGGAAGTTTGATCTTTATCAATCTTATGGTAACTAAATGCGTAATAGGTAGTACAGTATTAATTTTTCCCTTTCCCATATTAATATAATTCCTTTCTTTGTACACCCACGAGAAAGAGCTAAACAAAACACTAATGTGAGATGCTAAGTTATGATTTCCGTGCCACTTTTATTACAAGGTGTAACACCCCAAAATAGTGGACGCGCAGAATAATGTTCCTGGGAGCATTACTCATAATACCATTGCACAAGACTAAGAGAACGACCTATAAATGTTCGTTTGAAAAGTAATTTTATATTGTTTAGACTCTAATGCACATCAAGTAATCCAAGTATCTAATTCACCTGAGAAAAACATGCTTAAAAGTGTCAACATAAAGTTGGTGAGTTCATAAATTCTTGTAAATGTAAAGGTAAATCACAAAAACTATGTATACAAATTTACAGATTTACAAAGTCCTGCCCATGATACAAGACATGCAACGCATAAACTCAAATATATATGATTTTCTTAAAATGTATGTAAACACACTAACCAAACGAAAATTGTTTGTTTAAAAAATGTTGAAATCAAAGGATTTGTATAAAAGTTTGGACGCAATTGATTAAAGAAGTCTGATAATTAAAATGAACTGCAATATCCCAAATTGTTTCAAGTATGTGATTTTAATTAGTAAAAAATATCACAAAATATTCAAATAAAGTATTGTATAGGAGTGATTATCTTTACTTTAAGTTCATGAAACTGAGGCTGAAAGACTTAAAATTATGCACACATTAATTTAAAGGCACACTAAAGTGCTAGTAAGTAGTTGTTTGGCCCTGTAGATTACCACCAACCGTGCTCCGATAGTAAAAAGTTCGTTAGTTTCTATCTCAAACTATGATATCTACTCACGCCCGAATTTGGATTGTACCAATCCCCAAATAGATCTATGTTATAACAATCGTGTTTACCCCTCTGAGTAATTAATAGTTCAAACCACAAAGCTAAACCGTAATCCATTTCAAAAAGTAAGGTAAAATATTTGGATGCATACCATAATGTAAAGTGAGTATGTAAACGAGTTTGTAGTCAATCATGTAAATGAGTTTGTAAACGTTCATGTAACCGAGTTTGTAATGAGTATATAAACAGTTTTTTTAATGTGTATGTAAACGAGTATGTAACCAAGTTACGAAATCAAGTATGCAATCAAGTATGTAAAAGGTTATGTAAAAGAGATTGTAATGAATATGTAAACAAGTTTTAACATCATGTTAATCTCTCCCCCGAGATTTGTAAATAAATGTAAAAAAAGTTGAAAGAGGTGGTTAATAAACTACCTCTATTGGAAGTAGTGGAATGTCCCGAAATATCAACAGTAATCGACGTCAACGTTTCCAAAAAGCAACCTAATTAATTATGGTCGTATAAGTATAAAGTAATAAATATAAATACAATATCGTAAGTTAATAAAGTTACATCACCACCTACTATTGTTTTGTTTAATTTTATCAAGTCGAAAACAATATAAATCGTATTTGTTCATTAAATCCTACGTATATTGAATCCGTAAAATAAAATATTAATGTTGTCTGACAATTGATCATTTGTTAATAAAATTTGATTTAAATATTTTTATTCATTATATAATGATGTTATATAATTAGTTTAATTGTTTTATAAAATAATATTTATAAAGTTAATAACGTATATAAATATTATATATATGATACGACAATATTTCTTAATGTTTTATAGCCTAAACGGACTCAAAAACACTTGAAACCATATTTTTAGTTTTTATCAGAATGTTATATTTTTATAAATTTAGAGAAAGCTATTTATAAAAATTAATTAGTTTTTGTATTTTCATTTATCTGAAATCTTTGAAACCTCATAACTTGCTCATTTTAACTTCGTTTCGCCTGTTCTTTATATGTATGAAATTGTGATGAGATAATCTATTTAAATAAAATGTTCACGGTTTTTTATAAAATCTGAGTTGGAATAGTAAATTAAAAATGTTTATAAAATTACTTTATAACTTTAAATCTTTCAAAACTCGTAACTCATTCGTTTTAATTCTATTTTTCGAGTTTCTTATATGCTTGGAATCCTTATAACATGCACTATCATCATAAGATATTTGTACTTTTTCTTAGATCTAAAACAGTAGCTAATTTTATAAAATAACTTTTATAAAAACACTTTTATATATTTAATTATCGTAATCTTGTAAATGTCATAACTTCTTCGTTATAGCTCGGTTTTTCGAGTTCCTTATATGCTTACGATTCTCATAATATGTACTATTTTAATAACAAGATTCCTGAATTTATAAAATTTTGTATGATTACTGATTAAACAAACTGTTTGGGTTAAGTGTTTATAAAATTATTTTTATAAACTTTGAACATGATATTGTTACTACAAGTCCTCTAATATGATTAATACACTAACTTGTGTATATTTAATGTCCTCTAATATATGATCAAGAAATAGGTCCAAGATGTCTAAAAATAACATGTCTTCATATTTATTTATTTATAAACTTTATAAATAAAACTTTCAACAATTAATTTATAACTAGTTTTACAACTAACCACTTGTATAATGTATATTCTTATGTTTACATGACTGTAACATCATTTCCAACATATGAAAATATAGATTCAAATTTTTATATGTGTATATTTATTTTATAAACTTATAAAATAAATCTAAGTGGTGATTAACTATATAGCAATTATATAAAATATGAAATGAATAATTTGAAGAGTTTAGGGTTTATAGAAGACCTTAGAAAGATGATACATAAGATCAACACAAGTATTTAACCCTAAATACTTCAAAAAAAACTAAACCAACTAGAAAACCCTAGTTCCTTCTTGCTTGTATAACCTTTGTTAAACCAATACCCAAGCTTCCAATACCCTTTGTAACACCTTAGATATGCCTAATATCAACCCTTGTATGCTTGTAATACTTGAGAAATCAAAACTATGAAGTGTTTTATGTTTGTTTTTTAAACGTGGGCTAGGAGAGACCAAGAGAGGGTTTTGTGTTTGATTTTCTTTGTAAAATGATAAGTGTATGAGCTAGTTACTTTATGCCTTCTATGTATAATGCAAGACTTTAAGAAAACCATCTTGCAATACCATGTGTTAGGAGTTGTATTTGTACAAGTGTGTAAGACCTCTCCTCCTCCCTATGAGGAGGGATTTGACAATTTATGGAGAGTTGTGTTTGAGGTACTTTTGGTAGCTAAGTGGAAGGTAAGCCTTAATTAGATGAGATGGTACTAGTGGAAATTTTGTGATTTAATTTGTGTGTGTGCTTTGTAAAACCGGCCATGGTGTTATTTAGATACAAAAATGATTTAATTTTGTGTATTGGGTATAAAAGTGGGTATTTGTTTGAGTATAGATAGGTATAGGTGCTTCCGTGTATGCCTAAATGTATTTTATTGCGAAACGTAGACACTTTACGTAACCAATAAAAATATAGTATGAAAAGTTATAAATTATCCTCATAATAATTATATAACACTTGCTTGACGTAAACTTTTACTTGTTTGATGTCCGTTTACGTTGAATGTTGATTTTTAGTTTACGCGGTTTAACTAAACGATAAAAATTAAAAGTAAACGCGTAAATGTTTAAAATAAATAGTTGAATATTTATTGACGTAAAATGACGTGAAAATGCGGATTGTTACAAAATCATCATCTAAACATTAAATAAGAAATGTCTTACTTTTTTACACTTCTTCCCTAATCAAATCCAAAAACATAAACAATTCATCAGTTTGGAAAAAATCTTCTTCTCAAATTGATGCGTATAATACTCAAACTAACAACCTAATTGGTTGACTAGACATAACATATGTATGAATAATTAATTAATAAAAAAACTAATGTAAGTATAAAAGTTTTATTTTTCTCAAGCACCTAAAGGGTTGATAGATTTTTCTTATAGTGACAATAGATACGTATATATGTTGGTGGTCTAAATTTAAATTAATCACTCAAAACACCCTTTTTAAAAATGGAGAATTTCATCTATGTCCTTGTAAAAACTCATTATTACGTTAATATCTTTACAAATTTTATATCTACATCAATATAATTTCAAACTTTAAAAATTCTTTTTTATGTCCAAATGAATAATTTTATTATAGTGAAATAATTTTTTTAGATAAAAGAATATTTAAATATTAAAAAAAGTATTTTACTTTTTTACCTATCTTCCTTATCAAACAAATGAAAAACACACAAAGTTATACTTCTTGTTCTTTAATTGTCTGCTTCTTATTCCATAACTTTCCCCAATGGTTGACTCAACCTATGTTTGTCCGAATTGCTAAAGTCCTCAATATAAGGACGTACTAATAGAAGCAATAGGTATATATAGATAGTCTAGAATTGAATTAATCATATTTTAGGGTATATAAAAAACCCACCCCCTCTATTGGCGACTTATTCTAATCAAACCCGGAATCATTTTTTCCTAATCAATTTACTAGTTTAAACCCCGATTCTTGTACGGATTAAGATTATCATGTTTGTCTTAATCTCTATTTGTGCTTGATCATTGTGCATTCCTGTTTGGTCATTAGGGTTTCTTCGATCTTAGGGTTTTGTTCTTCCAAATCGTCTTTAGGGTTTGTACTATTTTTGTTTGATCTGTTCTGGTGTTGTTACTATCACTATAACATTTCTTTTATACATCAATAGGTTCGTTCTTTAGGTTTAATTGTGGTCCTGTTAAATTTTCATTCTTTGCTGTAAGATCTACACGATCCCTTAGGGTGGGTGGGTCGATTTGGATTACAAGACGTGTTTGTCTATTTTCTTTATTTTGGTTTAATTATTGAGTTCATGCATTGGGTATGAAGGCAGGGTTCTTGGATCCGGGAATGGGTGGTAAGAAGAATACTAAGTATGGTGATCATGTGGCTGGGAAGAAGAACAACACTAATGGTTCATCTGGATCTAATTTGGATACTAGTTTTCCACCATTAGTTGATGATTCAGGTATTGTCCATACTCAAGATGATGGGTTGAATGATGGGGGCACTATTACTGGTGGGGTTTTGGGACAGGTTCCTATGTTTAATGCGGTTAAGGTTAGCGGTAATGATCCTAGTAATTCGGGGCCGATCCCAATTACTAAAGTTATTAGTGGTATAAAGGATGATCCCTCATCTTACGCTAATAAGCTTAGTCCTACATCTGTGATGAAGTCTAACCTTCAAAAACTTGATGCTAATGTACCTAATGATGCCGATTATGATTTTTGGTTACCTTTAGCTTCGTTTCACGAGGTAAGTGATAGAATGAAAAATTCACTTTATAGGTACTTTATTGGTAAAAGGCTTGCTTTTTCGGTCGTAGAATGGTTTGCTCGTAATAATTAGGAAAAATCTGGCTTGAAGAAAGTAACGTTGGTGAAAGATTTCTTTTTTTTTCAATTTTCATCTAATGAAGGTGTTGATTCGGTGCATAGAGATGGTCCATGGATGATTTGTGGAGTCCCTATATTTCTTAATAAATGGTCTTCTTCTATAAGTCTCCTACAAGAGGAATTGTCTCATGTTCTCGTTTGGGCAAAGTTTCATAATATCTCGATGGTTGCTTATACGTCAGATGGGTTGATGACATCAAATAACGTCTATTTTATAGCATCATTTATCTCATGTAAATAACCCGTTTTGTATGATTATTGCAAGGAATTGTTACTTAATCGTTTGTATTTAAGAATTGCAGTAATTATGGAGTACTTGGTGAAGATTAGCTAAAAGGCACGCATTTTGGAGCATAAATGAAGAGTTTGATAAAGTCTACTGATCTCACAACAAATACGCCGTATTATTCTAGACCTATATGACATATCCAAGACTTTGACGAATCAAAAGACCATTGACTGACTTTGAACAATACTCGGTATCCACATCAACGATACGCCGTATATAATACTTTGGCCAACGATAAAGAATTAATTGGTTTTACATCAATACGTCGTATCTATCAAGAAGATACGGCGTATCCGTGCCTACACTTCACAAGAAACCACGAAGACATAAAGCCCAATACGCCGTATCCAGGAACTTCTATACGCCGTATCCAAGATTTATTATATACGAAGATTCTGAAAGATATCAAACGTGGTCCTTACTCCAAGAAATCCCCAATACGCCGTATCCCACATAGCTCGATACGGCGTATCGATGTGATTCCAGACCCTATATATAGACGACCCAAAACTCATTTTTAGGCATGCAAGTGAATCCATAAACCACCAAGTCGACCAAGAGACGAATAAAGGAGCCTAGAAGGTCATAAAAGAGTCTCAAGATCATAGGAAAACTCTTGTAATTTCGCGCAACCGAATACGCGTTCGATTAAGGTTTCTTTATTTTAATCATTCATATATCAAACCGTGTGTATTTTTACGATGACTATCGGCTGATACCTTTAGGTACCAGCCATGTTTATGAAGATCTAATGTTTGGTTTGTTTATATTGATTGCTTAATTTATCATTGATTGTTGTTTATGTTTATCAATTTATATTCATTTACATGCTTAAGTATGCGACCTATCATTCAACTGGGTTTAGTCTTACATATTTAATGCGCTGCAACTTCGGTGTTGTTTGGGCGTAGGCTAAGAGTCCGGGATAGCTCTCTATATTGCAATTTATATATCTAGAATTATAGGATCACAAATATTGACCTATCATTGCCTTTAGTTTAGTGAGCTTAGTTGAGCCATAAGGTGACCTTGGTATCAACGATTAACTCTTATTCCTATATGGTAAAGGACTCGGACAGTGGACTACTAGTATATAAAGAGGGCCTTTAAGCAGTAAGTGGGTAAAGTCTCGATGAGCTAGGGTTTAGTAAGAGCACAATTACTTAGATCCTAAGATAGATTATAATCAACATAAGGATGCTTTATGCGGATGCGTCTAATTGTGACAGAATATCGGTCCTAGGTCCTTAGGAAGAAGTACCACCTAACTCCCTAGAATGAAATGCCAGGTAGAGGGTGGCCTTCCGAGATAAGTCCAATCTTGCACTATTAATCAACGCCTGCATTTTATCGGATATTCATGGTTTGATAGTATTTCCCATACATTAGTTTCTTGGCCGTTCCTCTAAGAACGTTGTTTGTCTACTGTGTGTAGAGTTTATTAACTTTACTTTTCATTTCATCAAAACCCCCCTTAGGTTTAGCTACACAAAATCGTGCCAGTCCTTCAGGCTGAAACCCCCCTTTGCATTAGTTTTAGGGTTTAACTATAATAACTTAAATATGTGATACATTAGGAATTAACGCTCTCCAGCTCTTATGAGATCGACACCTCTACTTACCACAAACCCATCTGACCGGGTATACACTGCCCGTTAAAGTATTGTTTTTAGGTATAGTCAGCATAAAATAAATAGTAAAACTTGATACATAAATAACACCTACACAATGACACATCACCAGCGCTATCAATGAATTACTATCCGTGATTGTAGGTGATGGTAATTACTTAAACTATGTGGGTAATCATGATCATGGCCAATCTTCCAAACAAGTTTGGAGACAAGATGATTTATTCGAGTCTTCATATTAGGAAGAAGATGGAGACTATGGAATCTTGGTAGAGGCCCAATAAGAAGAACTCATAGTTCTAAGGTTATCACTAGGAGGAATGAAAGTCAACTAGGCTATAGAGAGCGATAAGGATATCATGTCAAAGCCAATATTCCTAAATTTGTTGGAAATCTTGACATTGAAGTGATGTTGGATTGGCTCAAATGAGGTTAACAAGTTCTTTGACATCATGGATGTTCCCGAAGAAGAGCAAGTTAAGATTGTGTCTTTATAAGTTACGTGGTGGGGCTAAAGCTTGATGGCAACATGAACAAGATTGTTTGTGTCTGTGTTATATGATAATACAGTCTATTTAATTGTTAAATTAATTTTAAAATTACGCCGTGTTACGTTGTTTTCCATCAGGAAGGATCCCATTTAGTTATTGTTCTCTAGAACTCAGGTTGCTCTTCTTGTGTGAATGCTTTATTCTTAGACTCATCCCGAAATTGCATGTAACAATGTTGCATTAGATATTTCTCATTATCGCAACTTCTACTTACATGTTTGAGACCTTTATAAATGCCATTGAACTTTTGACAATTCATGTTCAACGTTGCCCATTTTTCGGTTAACATATCCTTGTTATGTGGAAATGCATTTCTTTTGTTGAACTTCGTGAGACTTCTATAACAAAATGATAGGTCATGTTGGTCATTTCCAATCTTTTTGTCTTCTGCCAATAGTAGTTCTTCCGATGGCGTCCAAATGATGGATGTTTTGATTGTGGTTGCGGTTATTGTTTGGTGGTTTTCTTGGTTGTGGGTTTGCCCTGTCTTTTACCTTTTCTTCGTCATCTCTCGGTTTCTTGTGGTGGTTGTGTTTCTTGTGGTTGTAAAAAGAACTGTGGTGGTTGTTGTCGAAGTTGTTGAAATTGTTGTTGAAAGTGATTACGTTGTATTATTTCCTATTGTTCCGATGTATAATATGGTTGTGGCATAGTATTGGCTACCAAACAAAGGAAATTGAGGTTGTGATGATGATGCAGCGGGTTGCACCCCAAATTTTTATGACCCTCCTAGGCAGAGTACCTAACCGTTGTAGTGTAGTATAGGTAAGACTCGGGGGGTTATTATCGTTCTCTAGGGGAATAGTTTGGGTAGGCTTGAATTGTACGTTACTAAGGTATAAGGATCGAGGGAAGACTATTTTTGTATTTTTATGTTTTTTAGAAAGCAAGTAATCTCGGGTTTTGAAGAGTGGGTTTTAACTAAACTACTAACTACTCCTAATTATGCAAGAAAAGTAAATATATGGGAACTCGTATGGTTAAAAAAATGTGCTCACCTAATCATGCACTACTCCCTAGTTGCTCTCTCTAATTCTATTGTCTGTCAGCCTCATTAGTGTAGTGTGTAAGTATTCCCCTAATTCCGCAGCGGGTTGGTCAAGTCCTCATTCTACGTGACAACCTAGTCAGGCGTTACCTGTCAGACATGCTCCCTCCCAATAGTAAATTCACACGCACAAAATACTTAATTCAGAATCCACCCAAAGGTGATCTAGATATGAAGATCTAATCACAAGTATCCTCTAGCCTAACCACGTTTCCCTAGACGTCTTCACTATGATATGAAGATCAAATAGCTAGTTTCCTAGAGCCTAACGCGCACACCACTAACAAGATGCATTATAAAAGAGATTACAAACTAGATTTTATGCAATCATAAGCAAACACTAATTTAATTTAGCCACACATGTTAAAAAAAGAGAAGAATAATTAATCAAACAACACATAGACATATTGAATTATTAAAGGGTAAAGCAACTTCACTTCAATTAAACATGCAGTAAAAATGAGTACAAAAGGGTTATGAAACCCTAAAAATCGACTCTGATAGCTGCTACAAAAATTCTCCCAAGTTTCACTTGAAAATATGAAAAAATAAGATTTGTATATATAGGAATTGGGTCCTGACGGCGTCGCTAGGATTTTCTTAATGCCCTCAGCCCGTCGAATCTTCCAATGGTTTCTTTGAGTCGGCTATTGTGACACCGTCGCAAGTCGTGGTGACTCCGTTGCTATGTAAACCTGACGGCGTCAAGAGTAAATTCTGACGCCATCTCCACCCACTAAGAAGTCACACTTTTTCTTCAAAAATCAGCTTTGTGGGCACTTTTGGTGAAGGCGTTGGGATGGAAGTCGCCAGCTTGAAAAGTTGTGTTTTTGTCCAGTTTCTTCCCGAATCGAGCCCAATTCACGTGTTTTTCCTCCAAGTGCTTCCCAAATTCTAAATCATCAAAAAGAAAAGATTAAGTATAATATTTGGGCATATTTGCATGATTTTGGGGATAAATGGCCCCAAAAAGTGTATAAAATTACACATCATCAAATACCACTACACTTAGGATTTGCTTGTCCTCAAGCAAATGAGTTTTTCTACCTAGTAAATAGAAAAGTCGGGGTCATTTAACCTACTAAGTAAAGATAATTTTTGGCACAACCGGTTTAACCTTATAATTAAAAGCACGAAAAGTATACACTAGCACCTCACATAAGTGTTTGGATTCTCTCTTTAACTCGGTGTAATAACGAATTATAACAAAATAAGAAACGGGAAAATAAACACTCACTACCTGTCATACTATATAGATTACCATAGGCTTGATAAAGGATCAAAACCTCCACCGCTTTGGCGTAAGCACCTAGAAATTACTATCAAAAAGGTCTTTTAAAGGGTTGTAACGTTAGGAGTAGGGTAAAGGAAACACGGTTAGGGATAATGGGGGAAATTTATTGCTGGCAAGCTAAATTTTTACAATAATACATGTAAAAGGCATTGCTAAGCCAAAACTCGACAAAAACACTACTAATCGTACACAACTCTACATCAAACTATTTTTTCCTTTTCTTGACTCTTTCTTGACATAAACATTAGCAAGATGGCAGCCCGTATATTCTAACACGTTTTTTTTTTGCTTTTTCTTATTTTTTCTATCTTTTTCTTTTTTATATATATACAATTTTTTCTTGCCATCTGCTAAAAATAAAATAAATATACATGACAAGGGGTTTATAATGACACCCCTACACTTGAGCTTTTAATAACTTAATAATAAACTAACTAATGACCCGAATTAGAAGGATTAACAAACATGGAGTATATTAAACACGTATGGGGGTAATATCTTGACTTTCTTTCCCGTTTCTTTATATAATAAAAACTACCATGATTCATAATCGTCCCAAAACTGTGTACACTAACAATAGACTTGACTTAGTAACCATGTAATCAAGCAAATAATTAACTAGAGTTAAACAATTGTGATAATAATAATGTACTAAAAATGAGTACATGCAAGGAAGGCTAAGGCGATTTGGGTGTAACATTTAGTGGGGTGTAAACAATGCTCTTCATTAATAATCTGGAATCCACTAGAAAATTACGAGAACGGCGAAAAGGATAGGCTCAGAAGGGTATACTAGGGGTATCTTGTACTAAAAATGAGGACGAAGCAAAGGTGTGGGGGTAGTTACATGACCAATGAGATCATTATAACTATAACAAACGCAGGCTAAAAATAAAGGTTATCCTAATGCCTCTTATCACTTAGCAAATCCTAATCACACGAATGCGATCTCACTAGCATTCTCAGGATGCATCGCTAAAGCAAGTTCTAAAATCTATAATACTACTGATACACTCTCATAAACATTAAAAATGAATGATTTTATTTCTAAAGATCTAGAGGTGAACCTCACATTTTGGGGGTAGAATTTTTGAGTGGTAGGGTTTTTGTGCTAGTCATATAACTCCTATACATGAGACGCTTTTAATACTACAGTTTCACCGATGTATGCCACAAAAAAAATTAAATTTGGGTCAAAATTACTATCCTAAACTATGTTTCGGTATATTACAAATCTTTTTAAGAACCAAGCAAATGCAAATGAAAGAATAATCTCTAAGGCTTTTGTTAACCCTACACTTATTTTGAACATTGTCCCTAATGTTCTAAAAGTGCCCGAAAATGAGAAAAGGGAAAATAAATAAAAATCGAGAGAAACTAATACTCCTCTGGTTTGCTAAATATCGGAGAAGAAACGAGATGATCCGGCTAAATCTACATCCAAGAATCGTCCAAGTGAAAATCCAATGAACTTCCGGACTCTTCTTATCTGGAATAACCTAAAAATCAAAGAAATACACAACTATACCCAGCGTAAAATAGATAGTAAATAATATACAACCTTGTAATATCATAAACCAAAATTCTAATAAATCAATAAAGCTAGAATGTTAGTACTAATGTAATCGTGGTTTCCCGCAAAAAATCTGAAAAATCAAAAATTCTGGAAATTTAACAAAAATTAATTTTCAAAAATTCGGAAAACCGTGAATTTCTCCTCTGCTACAGTTCTGATGCCACCAGGTATAAATCATGACTCCATCAGGAACACCTGGTAGATTTTGCGTTTTTGTTTTCTGGAAAAAATTTCTGCAAAGATAAACTATTAATAATTTCCTGAAAAAATTACTGCATAAACCACGAAAACGGTTAATACAAACATATGACTCAAACAAACAAATAAAAAAAACATAAAATGTGAATTAACTTAAATATATCTAATTTACATGTTTGAAATAGTTCTTAAAAATCGGATATTTTCCCATACACTTATTTTATGCAAAATATCTTTGATTGCAAGGTGAAGCACGATGACACACAATTCAAACATATAAGAACAAATAATGAAAATTAAAACACACGACACTCCTAAAATGCATAAAATAAAAAGATTGGGTTGCCTCCCAATAAACATTTTTCTTTATTAACGAGTCTTGTAACTAGACTCGGAATCACTTTCCTAGTTCGTTTCGTGAATGCTCACATGTCCACGTATGAGCCATTCTTTCATATCTTCATCCACTTGGTATTCGGGTCCTAACTTCAAACAACCCTTATACATCCATTTTTTTATCATATGGATACTCAATCCCACTCATCTTATCTCCGTCACTAAGTACTAAAAGTGATGGGACTTTAATCCATTGATGGTATCCCTAATTTTTAAGCCTAGGTGCCGTGCGAGGCATCTGAAAAATATAAATATCCCAAATTCTAGTAAATAAGATGAAGCCTTTACTACGATCATCTTCCAAATGAGTTAGATCCTTAAAAGGTTTTCCCATTACTAACTCAGATAATCCAATCTTTATGTATTTCTCTATTGTTGGTTTGTGCTCATGTCATACGAATATTTATATAGCTAGTAATACGTGAGCCTACGGGGTCACACACGTTTACACTTAGATATCATTCTATTAATATTTATAATAATATATTTGTATATTTATTATTTATATTAATATATGATTCGACGAAAAAACACTGACGGCCGTTAATTAGTTCGTTATGAATAATTAACTATAAAGGTTTTTTAATTAATGGGTAATTAAATGTAATTAACCATAAATATTAAAAAAGTCAAAAAGGCAACACCAAGGGGTGTTTGGGTTGACTTCGACCGGCCTAGCCCAAGTGGGGGGTTGGATTGGGTTTTGAGCTATCTTTTCCTCCAAGGTATGTATTTTAGGTAAACCCAAAATTCACCTAGTATATAAGGAGGAACCTAGAGCTCATAATTCTTATCCCTCTTTCTCCTCTCTTGTTCGAATGAAACAAACAACCCTTTAGGGTTTTTCGGTTTCAATTTTTCTTGTGTTTAATTGTTCGTTAGTCAAGAACCAGCATTCGGGTGATATCGTTTGACGTGTAGTGTGGATACACGTAGAAGTTATTTATTTTAGTAACTAGAAGTAGTGTTTGGTTCGCATGTTATTGCACACGTGCGTGTACTCGAAGTGTCTTCGATTCGTCACTAGCTTGGTTTCTAAAGGTATGTTTACTTGTTTATGTTTTTTATGGTTAATTATATATGCTATATGTTCGGGGTGTGCACGGTTTGGTTTGGGTCGGTTTTTGGCTAAGACCGAAACCAAACCGAAATATTCGGTTTTTATAAAACCAAAAACCAAAACCGCTTGGTTTTTAGCGGTTCGGTTTTTTGGTTTTCGGTTCGGTTTTTTGGTGTTTTCGGTTTCAAACCGTTTATATTTGGTTGTGGCTAATTTATATTAATAAACTTGTTTTACGTAAAAAATAGGTTATTTTTTTGTCAATATGAGCCTAATAATGTCTACCCAAACTTCTACAATTATACAAATATAAATGAGACACGCACACATGCAAGTGAAAATACACATAGTATGATCATTGTCATATATGTAACGATATATTATCAAGTAAACACACGTACATGACAAACACATAAATATGAATTTAAAAATTAGATTTATTAATTATTTATTTATATTGTATTAATTATATATTATTATAAAACTGGTTCGGTTTTTACGGTTCGATTTCTGGACGAAAACCGAAACCGAACCGAAATTTTTTGGTTTTTGGAAAAGTAAAAACCAAACCATCGGTTTCTAGTTTCGGTCGGTTTTTTCGGTTTTCGGTTTTTTCCACTCACCCCTACTATATGTGATCTATATCCGCTACGTAGCCTTTTTAATATTAATATAATATTAGGTTATTTAAATAACGATTTCCAACAGTGGCATCACGAGCCATCTCATATAGCGTAGTAATTACATAAAAACGTAAATAATATGTAAAAAATGTCGCCTATATATGTATTATTTTCTTGTTTTTATGTGAAAATTATTTTAGGAAATTATTTAAAGAAATAATATTTTCCCTAATTGGTCACATAAATATGAAAATAATAATATGGACATATTTTATATGATTTCTAATTCGCTTATTATGATTAAATTTGCGTTTTAGATTTTTTATATATATTGTCGCTTATTTATCTTGCAATAAATTGTCAACCATGGATTACATGCATGTAAGCCATGGTTATTAAGCTTAATATATATATGTATGCATGCGTGTGGTTTTGTATGCATGAGAATATTACGTGAATTATTTGATTAATTGCAAAAGCAGGGAAGACCTTTGTTGAATTAATGCTTTAATTGCGTAAATGATTCTTATTTGGTATGATTGAATTTGGTAAATATGTTTTGCATGTTTTATATAGTGGCATTTTTTTATATAATTATGCAAAAATGATTTTCAAAATTAATATGGACTAAAAGTACATGATTAAAATGCTTATTGTGTGTATATTGATACGTACACTTTGCTAAATCATGGACTATAAATTTATAATTTTCTTATAAACATTCTATAACGCAGGGGTTTAGTGGTTTCCGCAAGGGAACCCGCGACGGAACAACGCAAGAATACACAAATTTTACGTAAACGCTTTTAACAATATTTTAAGTATGTCGTAATCGTTACTAGGGTTCGATTATTTCTCATGGGGAACTAACCTTATCCGTAGTAAGATCACTTATACTTGGAAATGTTATAAACATGGCAACCCTGATTTTATAAATGGCATGTGATTTATAAAATGTAAGGATTTGTATTTATAAAAAGTTTTAAAATGAAAATGGAATTTTTTTTATAAAATAACTAGTGTTATAAGGTTGTATGCATGCTTTCTTATACATAATTTTGGTAACATTGTTTTTATCAAATTCTACCCTAAAATTAAGTCATTTGCCATCTAAGTATGAAATCACTTGAGTTGTATTTTTACTCCATAACAGTTTTAGGTAAATTTGCAAACAAGGTAATATAACAACGTATGGTCAGACCTGAGACTGTAAAAATACTGATTTTGTATTGGACGACTTATATCGAGTATGGTTGCTTAGAACTTCGACCCGATGCATATGATGGGGTTAAACATGCTACTTGACATTGTAATTCCAGATTATAATGTCTTGTGCCCCATAAAGGCTAAGAGTTGCACATGTTAGCAATTATCACATGTTGATTACCTTTTGATTTTACTGTTTCTAGCAGATCAACTGCATTAATGGTAGAACATCAAATTGGATCTTAAACTCTTGCTAAAATTAATTGTTTAATTTTTAAACATGAGTAGTTAATTTTATAAGAGATTTATTATCGAAAATACTAATATTTTCTAAACTTTTGATTGTTTTGTAGATGGATGTTGCTGCCCCAAATCACAAACAATACAACTATCAGGTCGATTCTTCTGGCGGAGAAACTTACGGTTTAAATTTCACAAAATGGTATCGCAATCTAAGGATTGTTCTTAGGTATAAGAAAAAGATGAAGTTTGTGGAACAACCTACTATAGGACCCTGACACTATTGACAAGTACTATAAGACTGTCAATCTTGAGCAAGAGGTTGCATGTCTTATGTTGTCAAGTATGTCTCCAGACCTACAGAGGACTTAGGAGAATTACAATGCATATGACATGCTAAATAATTAAATTAATTAATAATATTATTTATTTATTAATAATAATATAATTTAAATTTTTTAATATTATAATTATATAAATATTTATAATTTTATTAATAATATATTTATTATATTTTTTAAATAATTTTTAAATTATAATTTATTAATATTTTTAATAAATAAAATTTAATAATATATTATTTAATAATAATAATAATTTAAAAAAATTTATTAAATAATAATATTTTATTAATATAATTATATTATTATAAATACTTATATTATAAATAAATATTTATAATAATAAATATAAAATATATAATATATATAATTAATATAAATAAATAATTAATTAATATAATATTAAATAAAATATTGGTTTAATAAAATTTTTATTATAAAATTATAATTTAATATAAATTAATATATAATTATTTAAATATATAATAATTAGTTAAAATTATAAATAATTTAAATAAATTAATATTATAAAATTAATTATTAAATAGTATAAAATATATATATATAAATTATAATATTTATAATATAAAAATAATATTTTTAATTAAAATAATTAGATTTAATAATTATTTATATAAATAAATAATTAAATATGATAAATATTAAAATTAAAATTTATTTATATAAATATTATTATATATAATTTAATATTTAGACAAAAATATTATAAAATATTATTATATATAATAAATTTTATATTGAATAATTATTAAAAAATATTATATTAATTTTTATATTAGATAAAATAAAAATTTATATTTAATTATAATTATTATAATAAAATATAATAAAATTAATATTTTTTTAGTATATATATAAATATTTTTTATATAAATAAAATATATATAAAATTATATATTATAATTAAAATATAATATATATATTTTTAAAAATAATATTTTTAATTATTATAATAAATATATTATATATATAATTAATGTTATATTAAATATTAATTAAAATAATATAATATAATATATAAATAATATTTTTAAATTTATGTAACATATAAATTAAATAATAAAATAATATATAATTATATAAATTTTATTTATTATAATAATATAATATTAATTATTATTATAAATAATAATAGTTAAAATTTGATAGATAAATTATATATAAGAATTTAAATATTATTATTTATAAATTAATAATAAAAATAATTAATATATTAATATAAATTTTATTTAATTAAAGTTAATTATTTAAATTTTTATAAATTATTATTAAGTATATATTTTATATTATATTGTTTAATAAAATTATTTTAATTAATTTAATATATAATATATAAATATATATATAAATATTAAATAAATTTAATATTTATAATATTAATAATTTAAAAAAAAAATATTAATAATATAAATACTATATTTATTATAAATTTTAATATATATAATAATAAATAATTTAAATTTTATTAATAATAAAATATATTTATTAATTTTATATATATAATTAGAAATATAAATAAATAATAAAATTTTATAATTAAATTATAATAAGTTAATATAGAGATATAATTATAATAAAAAATAATTAATAATATAATGAATAATACTTATTAATAATATTTAATAATTTATAATTAAATAAATTATAAATAAATATAAGTATATAAAATTAATATATATAAAATATTTGATAATTATTTATTTATAATTTAAAATAATATATAAAAATAAAATAATAATATATAATATTTAATAATATAATAATATAATAATAAAATTTTATAATATATAATATAAATATAAAATATTTTATAATTTTTTAATTTATTAATTATTAATATTATTTAATATAATTAATAATAAAAAATATTTTTTAATAATATAATAAAAAATATATATAATATAAATAATATATTAATTATAATATTAATATAATATATATTAATATAAATTATTTTATATTAAAAATATTATAATTAAATATATATAAAATATTTTAAGAAAAATAATAATAAATATTATAATAATTATATTTAATGATATAATTATAAAATAAATATAAAATTTAAGATATATTTTAATATAATAAATTATTTGAAAATTAAAATTTTTAATATATATAATATAATATAATATTATTAAATAATCTAATAATTATAATAATTAAATTAATAATAATAATAATATTATATATATTAATATAAATATATTACAGAAATTAATATTAATAATAAATAATTTTATAATTAATATATATATTATATTATAAAATGTTATTATTAATATTAAATTAATTATAAATATAATTATATTATAATATTAAATTAATTAAAATATTATTATATATAATATAATAAATATAAACATATTATATTAAATTAATAAATTAATAATATAAAATATTATTATATGGAGTAATTAATATAATATATTATTAATAAAATTAAATAATATATATTATTTTAATATAATTATATATAATTAATATAATTAAATAATATAAAATAAAAATAATTAATTATATAATAAAAAATAATATTTATATTAAATATATATAAATTTAAAATTAAAATAACAAAAAAAATATTATTTAAAGATAAGAATTTAATTAAAAATTATTTAATATAATTTTAAAAATATATAAAAAATATTATTGATTTAATAAAATATAATATATATAAAAATAAATAAATTTAATATATATATAAATAAAAAAAATAATATATAATAAATATATAATATTATGAAAATAAATTTATGTAGATATAATAGTATAAATATTAAAATATTATTAAATTAATATTTATATAAATATTATATTATAAATAAATAAAATTATATATATAAATTATTATAAAAAAAAATTTATTTTATTTATAAAAATTATAATAATAATTATTAATAAAATAAATAAATAATTATAAATATATAATTTTAATTTATTTATTAATAATTTAAAATTAATAATATAAATATAAATAATTTTATATTTATATATATAAATATATTTATATATATTTATTATAAATATAATATTTATATAATATTTTAATATATTAAAAATTATAAGTTATATAAATAAATTTAATTATTTAATTATTAATTATAAATTATAATAACAAAATAAAATTAAAAAAAATACTAATATAATATTATAAATATAATATTAATTAAAATTATAATATTATTTTATTTATAAAATAATTATAAATTATATAAAAATTTATATTATAATTTTATTAATATAATAATAATTATTATAAATATAATTAAAATTAAATTTTTTAAAATATTATAATTTTATTTATATTTAAATAATTAATAAATATTATTAAATATAAAAAATATATAATTATTATTATAATTATTTAAATTTATAAAATATTAATAAAATAAAAATATATTATTTATAAATAAAATATAATATATTTATAAATTATATATATAATAAAAATTTTAATAATATTAAATTTATATAATTTTAATTAATTAATATATATTATTAAATAAAATATTAATATTCCTACTTTAAAAAATTAAGTTTATGATTTTAATAAAATATTATTTTATTATTTTATTAAATCTATTTTATTAATAATAATTTTTTAAATAATAAATTATAAAATAAATTAATAATAATATATAGATAATATATAAAAATAATAATAATTTAAATTAATATAAATAATATATATATTATTATTAATTAAAAATTAATTATATAATAATTATATAATAATAAATATTAATAATAAATTATAAAATATTTAAAATAAATTATAAGTATTATATAAAAATTATATAATATATATTATTGATTATAAATTAATAATTAATAATAAAAATTAATAAATTTACAATATATAAAAATTTTATATAACTTAATTTTTAAAAATTAATAAATATTTATAAAATATTTTAATATTTTTTAAATAAATTAATAATATATTATATATATATAATTATTATTATATTTATTATAAATTAATAATATTAAAGAAATAAATATTAAATATAAATTTAATATAATTATTAATAAATTATTTAAATAAAAAAATTTAATTATTTAATTATATATATTTATATAATATAAATAAATATATATAAGTATTAATATATATATATAAAATTAATTATAATATATATAAATATAATTAATAATAAATAAAATAAATTAAAAAAATAAATATTAATGATAAATTTTTTAATTATAATTTAATAAAAATTTTTAATAAAAAAATTTTATTATTTATAATTATTATAATAATGATATTATTAATATTAATTATAATAATTATAAAATTTTAAATAATAATTTTATTTTATAATAAAATTTTTAAATAATTAATAATTATATTCATAAAATTTAAAAAAATATATAAAATATAAAATAAATTTATAAAATATTATAATATAATTAATATAATAATATATAAATAAATAATATAAATTATTTAATTAATTATTTATATTATATTTAAATTTAATATGTTATATATAAATATAAATATTTAATATATTATAATAATAATATATAAATATAGTATTAATTATATAATTAGTTTTAAATATTAAATATTATTTAAAATATTATTATTTATATAAAATATAATTATAATATTTTAATATAATAAAATGATAATAATAATAAGATTTTTTATTAATAAATAAATATTTTAATTAATATTATAAATAAATATAATATATATATTATTAAAAAATAAAAAAAAATTATAATATATATAATAATGAATTATAATATAAATAATTATTATTATAATATTTAATATAAATAATAATAAATAATATATAATTTATATAAGTAATAATATTATATTATAAAAAATATAATTACATATATATGTATTAAAATATTATTGAATTATTAATTAATAAAAAATTTTTTAAATAATAAATATAATTATATAATATTTATAATATATAAATATATTTAATAATAAATATGATTGTAAGTTAATATATTATATTATATTTATTATATTATAAAATAATAATTTTAATTTATATAAAAAAAAAAAATAATATAATAAATGTTTTATATAAAGTATATTATTATAAATTTATATATAAAAAAATTAAATTATTATATATATATAATATTAAAAATAATATTATTTTATTATATTATTAAATATATAATAATAAATTATTATTTAAAAATATAAGATAAATAATAATTTATAAATTAAAACAACCATACACCTAACAACACCACCAAACAACCCCCCAAACAAACACCACACATCACAAACAACACCCACACCACTCACCCCACACCCACCACACCCAACCAACACAAATAACCAAACACAACAACAACAACAACCCCAACTAAAAACAAGCACCCCCCCAAACCACACACAACCCAACACTAAAACACCGACCAAAAACCCCCAAATCTCACAACACCATACAGACACGCGCCACTACAACACCAACACCTCAAACACAAACACCACAACACCAAGACACCCCCAACACACAAACAACACCACCACACCCACCACAACAACCACCCCACCCAAACCAAACACACAACATAACCAAAACAAGACACAACATCACCCGCAACCACAACCACCACAACACCAACACAACAACACCACAAACCCCACACCACCACCCTACAAAAGCACACACCACTCACACCACCAAACAGCACAAAAAACACAAACAGCACTACCACAACAAACACCACCAACAACCCACACACCACACACACAACAACCCACCCACAAACCCCACACACAAACAAACACACCCCACACACACACCCAACAACACACCAACCCATCTCCACAACACCACACACCCACATACACCCCAAAACCAAACACACACCACACAACCCACAACACCCAAATACTACACACCCCAACACAGCCCCTAAAGCACAAACCGCCACAACAATAACAATCGCCCACACACCCCACAAACCAAAACTACCCCAACTAACACCACAAAACCACCCACAACAAAACAACCAAACACACACCACCCACACCTCCACACAACACGACCCACCACCAACGCCAAAACCCACCCACCAACAAACCCACCCCCCACACACCACCCAACACCAACTAACCAATCAACATCACGAACACAAACCCACACATACCACACAAAACCACCCAAAAACAAAAACACCCAACCACCGAACACCCAAACACCAACAACCACCCAAAAACCCCACCACCCCCCACCAGTCAAAACACTACCCCTACCACCACCCACCCACAACGCACCCACATCACCAAACCACCTACCACCACACCCACCCAACCCTACCACACACACACCCAACAACAAACCAAACATCACCACCCCACCCCACACAACACACTCCTCCAACCACAAAAACACTCCCCAACAACCCCAACCAAACCCACACACACACACCAACAAACACAACACCTACAACCCTCCCACCGACCAGAAGACCAAACAGACACACCACACACCCACCACACACAACGACCACCCATTACGACTCACCACCGACCACACACAACGCCACCAACCATTCCCCCACACCACACCCAACACAAACCACGCCGAACACCATAACCCCCCACACCCCCACCCCCGAGCAAACCACCCAACACACACACCACCCCCAACCAACAAACCAACTCCACACTACCCACAACACACTAGCACCAAACCACAAACACTAAACGCACCACAACCTACAAACCCACCAACCTAAAACACACCACCACAAACCACCACACCCCACACAGAACACACCACAAACCACAACTCAACAACATACACTAAACAAACACAACGACCTACCACAAAACACCACGAACACACAACCCACACCAGCCGCCAAACACCCAACACAGCACGGCCCACACCAGCACAATCACCCACCCAACAAACAAAACCACAACAACCTCCCAACCACATAACCACAACATAACCACCACCAACAACAACGACCAACACACCCAGACCCACCCAACCCACAACCACCACACACACCCACAACAAACCACCCGAGCCACCCAGACAACCGACAAACAACGACACACCACCACCCAAATACAACAGCCAAAAGCGAAAACACCACACACACCACCCCACAACCTGCCAACCACGCACACCACAACCAAAAAACCACACACCCTACACAACCCACATACCACAACACAACTCACACCCCCACACATCCAACCCCGACAACACCAAAACACCCCACCACCAACACCACCCCCAAACCACCTAAACTACAACAAACAACACCACGACCCGACACAACCAGACCCAAACATACACAACCCACCCCAAAACCTACTTCTACCCCAACCAACACCACTAACCAAACCAACGAAACACTCAACAGAACCACACACAACCCACACAAACCCCCCACATCAAACATATCACACCAACACAACCACAACCCCACACAACCACCGCATCCCCACACACCCACCCACCACAACCACCCAACACAAAACACCATAACTACCGCCACACCCCCAACAACCAACACCACCAACAACCAACACGACCCACAACCTCACAATCACCACACATCGACCACACCACCCACCCCCACCAACAACAACAACAACAAAAACCCCCAAACCACAATACCCCAACACCCAACAAAACACACCCCACCTACACCCACCCCTAAACACCAACACCCCACCAGCCACCCAAAACCACCAACCAACCCCACAACTACACACACAACAACCACACCACACCCACCACGCCAACCCCACCCAACACCACACACAACAAACATCACCAACAATCATCCACACAACCCAACCAACACCACCACACCACACCAACCCCACCCAACCCCACCCCCACCAACTAACCCACAGCCCACACACACACATTCCAACACACCCAAGCACAAAACCCAACAAACCAACCCACAGCGACACGACACACCCACTAAAACACACCCAACACCCCGGAGGTAGATTCAAATTCAATGGGGGGGGGGTACACATCTTTCAACCCACCAAGCAACCCAACCTCACACCTACACACAACCACCAACACCACAACACCATCATCCCCCACCACCCCAAAACACCACACCAATCCAAACCAGAAACTCACCACACCCCCCAACACACCCACACCACACAACCACACAACCACAACCCACACCCCACAACCCAAAAAACCACCAAAACACCACCACAAAGCAAAACCAAAAACACAACAACCCACTCCACAAACCCACAAACACCCAAACAAACCACCAACCACACCAAACCCCACCCACAAACAACGACACTCCCACATCACTACCATACCACTACCCAGTCACACACACAAACGAACGACACACAGCCACCCAAACACCAACACACACAAAACAACAGAACCACCAACAAACACACACAACACAACACACACACCAAACCACCAACACCCCTAAACAAAACCCACCCTAACCCACCCCAGACCCGATCCAACCACACCACGAACCACCCCAATATCAGCACACTCCAACCAACACCCACTCCTCAAACCCACCACCAGACACCTACCCACACACGACCCTAAACCATCACCAGCAAACCACAAACCCCCACCTACCAACACACCACACGCACAACCCACTACACTAAACACCACGCAAACACCCAACAAAACAACACACCCACAACACACGACAACCCAAACACAGAAACCCCAAAACCAAACCGCCAACCTCACCACACACACCCAACCACACCACACAAACCCGACACAACCAACCCACCCCTCCACCTCCCCCACACGACAAACAACACAAACAAAAACCCACACCTCCTCACACACCAAACACTCAACCTACACCCCCACAACAACACAACAGAACCGCACCCACAACCACACAAACCACCACCGATCCACCACACACCCACAGACTCACACACACACCCACATACCACCCTAGACCCCAAGACACCAGAACCACCACCAAACCACAACAACCAACACACACCACAACACCCACACCACACCCACCTCACAGACCGAACGACCTCCACAACCAAATACACACCACCACAACACAACACCACCCCACCAAGCCCCACCACAAACGCGAACCCCACACATCACACCACATTCACACAACCACACACGAACCAAAAAAACCCCCATCACACCATCAACCACCCACCACACACACCCACCACACCAAACAACACCCACAAACACCACCCCCAAACACCACTCAAACCCAAACCTAGCCAACCAACAAACCACACCGTAAACAAGCCCAGAAACCACCCTCAACAATCTACCATAACCACACAAAAACCGCCAACCACCAACACCCACCCACCCTAACAAAACTCCACACAACCCAACCAAACAACAAAGCACCCCCAACAACACCAACCCACCACCACAACAACACCCATCCCGACAACCACCAAACACCACTCCGCTAGACATACAACCACACCCAAACATACTCCCACCACCACCAACCCCAATACCAGATCCACCCCTCACACACACCAACTCCACTAACACACCTACCCACCCCAACACCCTCCAACACTAACCCACCCCACACCACTCACACACCAAAACCCAACACTAACCCACACCCCCCCCAAAACAACCACCACCTACACACTCCAAAACCACCACACCAACCAACGAAACCACACAAACCCACCTCACCAACACACATCTCCTAAACACACCCCAACACACACCCACCCCGAAAAACACCACTACCACAACCAACACCCCACGCACCCCACCTACAACCCACCCCACCCGAACACCACCGCTACCATACCAAAACCAACCCACAAAACCACACCCCATCCACCCCCACAGCCCACCGCTCAAAACAGGCCACGAACAACACTCTCACTACCCAAAATCCACACAATCACCAACGCATTAACAACACATCTAACACACAGCACCCACCAAACAAAACAACACAAAAACATAACCCCATACACCACCTTACAACCCAAAACCACCACAACCCAACCTAACCACACAAGACAAACACAAAACCCTAATCTATAAACTCTCCAACAAAACAACAACAAACACTCCGACCAACCCACACCAAAAAACACAAACCCAAAAAGACCAAACACTCACCATACAACACAATCAACCAAAAACACCCAACACCACCAGCACGACCTCCAAACAAACAACAACACCCCAGCAAGCAAATACACCAAGACACACACAACCACAACCCAACCCACACATACACCACCACGCCAACCACACCTAAAACTCCCAGCCAACCAACCACAAACAAAACAAAACAAAACCATAACCCAAACCCACCACCACCCCACAACCACAACACACCCCTACACACTCCCAAAACACCGCCCCAACCCCACCAACCAACCACAACCACCAACACCACCCACCCCAAACCATACACCTCTACACCAAACCAACACAAACCCACATCCAAACACCACACAACACGCAAACAACCACCCAAAACACTACCACACAACTCTTCCAAACACACCACCCACCTCCCACTACACTACACTTAACCAACAGAACCAACACCAACCATAACCAACACAAAACCACAACACAACCACACAAAAACCACAACTCAAACACCACAACCCACACGACCCCCCCCAGACACACCACCTCCCACAACCCGTTTAAAGCCACCCACCAAACTACACACACACAAACAGACCCAACCCAACACAACCAACCACACGAAACCTACCTCCACAACAACACAAAGCCAACCAGCACCAACACCTTCCAAGCCCACCAACCCACAACACCACAACCACCACAATACAAATAACTCAAAAACACACAAAACCCACTAACCCGCACCCAATACTGACCGACAAAACCAAACACCCCACTCAAGCACCAACACAAACAAACCAAAACCAAACAAACCACACACCACCAAGACAGCCCACACAACACACACAGCCACCCACCACCAACACCACAAAAACTCAACCACCACCACCAACACAAACACCCAAACACCCACACCACACACCACATAAACCAACCACAACACCACCCGACCACCGCGCAGGCCACACGAAAACAACACACACGAAACCCACCCCAAACACCCACCAACAAACCACCTACCACAAAACCACACAACCAACACCACAAACCACGACCCACATGCCACCCCCACGCAACCGAACACCACACCCCGCCCCCACCACCGAACCCCACCAACGCACACAACTACGGAGCCCCAACAAACACCAAACAACACCACAACATCCAACAATAATAAACCACAACAACAGCACCCAAACAAACAATAAACACACCCAAGACCCAACCAGCAACCAAACCACCACACACCACGACAAGAACCCAAACGGACACACATCCACCTCACCACCCCACCCCAGAACCCCACACCCCCACACACTCACCCACGCTTCCAACGACAAACCCACACCACCAACAATACAACAACGACCACCCTACACAACAACCCAAAACTAACAGAACCACAACAACACCAGCACAATCCCACCAACCACACCACCACACAGCCTGCTTACACCACGCACAACAACAACACAAACACCACACAAAAACCACACACACCACACAAAACACACGCACAACAACATAACACCCCCCACCCCCTACCACACGACCCAAACAAAACAACGACAACACACCAGAACACACACAAACCACACCACCTACCAACCCAACAACCACCATCACAACCAACACACCACACACCAAACCACCCTCACCCCACCACCCACTACAACAACACCACCACCCCAAGAAACTCACCAAACCACACACAACCCACACCAACACACCAACAACCAACACAGTCACACCTACACACACGACCCCACAACACGACCATCACACTAACAAAACCAACACGAACACACCTCACCACAACACCCACACCACAACACCAAACAACCCAACACCATACAACTACACACCAAACACCTACAAACACTACACTATCCAACACAAGACAAACAAAAACACAAACCAACCCAAACCACACCCACACACAACAAACCACCACCCCACACACAGCACTACACACCAATTACCCCTAGAAACACACATCTTCTCTTTACTTTATCTCTCTAATAATATGGCTAAGCATTTCTTTTATCCTCCTCGACCCCCGGATCATCTCATTAGTTAGTGATATCTTATTATTAACAATTGGCATCAGAGCTAACTAGGGGTGTATTGTGTCGTGTTTGTTTGTTTCGGGTTGTCCAGCTTATTCTTAGCTTATTTACAGCTTATGTCCGATTATTTTGTGGGCTTATTTTCTGAGAAAAAGCCACAAAATTGTCTTGGTTGTTGTTGTTCTACATCTGGCTTATTTCTGGCTTATAATAGATTTTGTAAGCTTATTTCGTGGGCTTATATTATGAGAAAAAGCCACGAATAAGTTATGTGTATGTTGTTATATATATTTATTTCATTACTAGTTCAAATCTGCTACATTTATGTTTAAAAGACCATTTTTGAGCTTATTCTTATTCTGGGTTTCTTGGTAGAGGTTTGGCAAAAAGAAAAAAAACACAGATCCAGAATTTTGGGAAAAGTACAAAAGTACTGTACTTGATGGCGGTTTGGCCACCCTGGCGGTTTGCCGTAGCGATTTGGTGAACAGGTGGCGGTTTGATCTTTATCATGGTATGAATGAAAGAAAATGCTGCCCAAATTTAAACTTGGTGGCGGTTTGGTTTAATGGTAGTGGTTTGGTTCAAGCATAGGCTTACCATTCATGGTAGCGGTTTAGTGGAACCACAACCCAAACCGGGTCAACTCGGTATTTACCGAGTTGACCCAGGTTAACTCAATGAGTTGCCACCGAGTCTGGTGAATGAAAAAATCCACAAAAGAAGAATGAGAAAGATAGACTCTAACCATTAACCATAACCATAACATCATCATCACAGCCTCACCGACAACATACAACAATCAACATCATCATCACAGCCAATTCCATCCATAACAAATCCAAATATAACTAATCCTAATATCCTTTTGTCACATCTTAATAACCAATCCATATCTAAGATTAATCCCTTCGTCATAAATCACCCTCACTCAACTCCATCCTCTAACCAAAAATGACTCAAAACAGAAAAAGTACACTGATCTTAGAAATAATCAACCTTTTTTTATAGGTTTGATTCATTATCATCATAGATCTATAAAAAGATAAGCCTTTTCTTTTATATCCAAATCAATAAGGAGAGAACTATAACAATATTGTTATCTTCGCTCCTTAGTTCGTTCAAACTAATCAAAAAACAACACTTATACCAAGGACCTACCTGAGACCTTAATTACAAAGATCTTATAGCTTAAAATCTCTTGTTCTTCGTAGCAAAGGGTTTCGACTAATGGTAGCACTTGTGTGTTTATGATGAGGGATAGATGGGTTTATCTATGATGGAAGAAATAGATGACATGAAGATTGCTTCTTGCGTTTTTGGTGTTGGATGAATTGATGTGATTTATTTTATTTTTTTGGTGGAGAGGGAAACAAACAGATTGTGGCAGATGACAAAAAGGATTAGGGTTAAATGTGGAGTGGGATTAGGGATTTATATTACATTCATATCCCTAATCTATCTTGGGCCGAGTTAATTGAAAAACAAGGTGGGTTGCCTATTAAAATTATGTGTTGGGCCGAATTATAATCTGTTTGGGCTGGTACTTTTTGAATTCAGGCTGGGACTTAAATACTTGGACCGGGTATAATGATTTTGGCATGCCGAGTGATAGTGTGATTTATTAATTGGGTCGTAATGTTTATGGTTTATCTATTTTGGGCTCGTGTTATTAGATTAAGTCGGGTATATATCATGGACAAGTTGAACTAGACGATGTTTATTCATTAACGACATTCAAAAACAACATTTGTCATAGTTTAACGACATTCAAACAACAACACAACAAACTCGATACATAACACTAAAACGATCCAAATAAGATTCACTAAAATGACAAACGGCTAAAGATTCAGATTACGATGACAAATGATCACGAAGTTGATTTGGTATCCCTTATTTGAGATTGAAGTAGGTTTCACGAAGGCGTCTACTTATTTCATCATCGAGACTTCCTTCTATTTTCCACCCCTTTTCTTTAAACTTAATCTATCGATTGATGACTTGCTTGAACGTATATAGCTTATGATTGAGACTTGAATTATCTAGTTTCCAGTAGTCGGGGTAGTTGGTTGAAGACATGGATAACTATCACTTAAAGGAGTTACATTGTACTACTCAATGTCACACGCAGATGTCGATGTGGATAATTTCAAGAGGTGATGTACTTCTTATACTTTTATGACTTGGGTATGAGTACTTATAGATTTAATCTTGCATCTTTCTTCAATCAACAACAATGCAAGCTTAAGAAACAATTTTGGGGGATTTTACTTCATTTTCAAGTTTGGTATATCAAGTTTACTTCACCATGTGGTCACAACAACAGCCGACAGAATTCGAGGTTGGTAAGTTAGCCAAAGAGTTTAAAGGATGAGATGTAATCAACAATTCTCACGTGATATTATTGTCCCATTCCAAGACAATGGTACTTCACAGTCTAAGAAAAAATTTCAACGTTTGTCAACGACATTCATATACAAGACCTTGATTATACCAAGTTTTCTTGATTTTTGCTTCATCTCCTACTACAGTTTATGAAGTCAAGAGGGTAATGGTTTGTTTAGATTTCAAGATTTGTGCTTAAGACAAGAACTTCTCGAGTATATGGACGTACACGACAATGATGCTTTTGAGAGTTCGCAACCATCATGGGGGGGATTATGTACATTCAGGACTTAGTTGACTTTGATGTTACCAGGTCAACTTCCAGGGGGAAGTAGTGAATACTACTTTACTTAGTATGGTTTGTGAAGTATACTGCATACGTGAGAATAAATGTTGTTGATTTCTCGCATGTACCCCCGAACAAATATTCACCAAGACCCAATGACAAGAAGCAGTAGTACTTAGTGTGGCTTTTCTTCTACAAAATTCCACTATGCACTTTAATGACATATAGAAGATGGTTGAAGCTACATCAAAGTTTCAAAATCTGCTCAAGATATGGATGTTGGTTTGGGGGGAAGTTGATTTAAAAACTTCGTCAAAAAAGAATCTATGAAGAAAGCTTTTCAAGACATGATGCATGAATTAAGGGGAAGTTAATCCAACTCATGAATACTATAATGGTTCCTGTACAATTAAAGACACTGAAGATCCAAGCTGGAGTATAAGTCTCAAGACCAAGAGAACTCAGAAGACATCTTCAGCTTTGGAAGCGCTTTAGAAGACTTTATGTATGTTGTATTTGTACTTGTTAGGAACATTGTAAGTAATTCCGTATGTCCACATATTGGGAGAAGATTGTTAACCTTAAAATATGTTGACTTATACGGAATTACACTAGTTATCATTAGGCAAGACCCGCAGGGACTAGAACTATTAAGTTAGAATAGTTTCCCTTGTCTTGACCTATAAATACCCCCTCCATACTTCCATGGAGGGGTGAGGATTCATTTTGTATCGCATAAGGTGTGTGTTGTTTCTCTTTCTAAAAGCACACACATCTTTCCTTTCTCTCTCTAAATAATAATATGGCTACTTATTTGTTTAATCCTCCCCGACCTCCGGATCATATCTTGTTAGTGATTTCTTATTATTAACAAAGCTCCTATATGTTGAAGATGAAGGCTACTTGGACATTTTGGAACGCTTAGGCTATGCTATGCCAAATGAACTTGGTGTGAGTCTCATCTTGAATTCTCTCAACAAGGACAACGATCAGTTCGTTCAGAACTATAATATGCATAGCATGGGGGAGACGATAGCTTAATTGCATGCTATGATGAATCTCCATGAGAAAAGTATTCCAAAGAAGGCTGAAACTCCTGCTGTGTTAGCTATACGGGCGGGTAAGATCCAGAAGGACAAGAATAAACCGCAAGGGGCAAAGGGTAAGGGAGAGGGAAAGAATAAGCTTGCTTATGCTCCCAAGCCCAAGATCCCACCGTCGCCTAAGAGAGATCATCTGGCAAAGGACTCTGTCTGCCACCACTGCAATGAGGTGGGTCATTGGAGGAGAAATTGTCCGTCCTACCAGCTGAGTTGAAGAAGAGGAAGAATGCTAGCATGGCTAGTACTTTAAGTATCTTCACTATAGAACTCTATGCTTTTCCTAATAAGACTTGGGTATATGATATGGAATGTGGTACTCATATCTGTAATACTTCGCAGGGTCTTAGAGGAAGCAGGAAGTTGAAACATGGAGCTTTGAGTCTTTACATGGGCAATGGAATGTGTGCAGTCATTGAAGCTATTGGAAGTTTTGATTTAGTTCTTCCTAATGGTTTAATAATTATATTAGACAACTATCATTTCGCACCTACTATTACTAGGGGTGTTGTTTCAATTTCTCGTTTGGTTAACAATGGTTATATTCATACATTTACGAATTATGGTATTACTGTTTCAAAAGATAATGTGTTTTATTTTAATGCAATTCTAAGTGATGGTATTTATGAAACATATATGCATAATCTTTATCCAAATGTTAGTTCTATGTTTAATGTTAGCAACAAAAGAGCCAAACATGCGTTGGACTCTTCTTATCTATGGCATTGTCATCTTGGTCATATAAACAAGAAACGCTTGGACAAGTTTCAGCGTGATGGGATCTTGCAACCCACTCACGATGAATCACTTGAGAAATTCAAGTCTTGTATATCTGAGAAGATGGCGAGCAAGCCTTTTTCCACATCAAGTGGAAAGAGCTAAGGATCTATTAGGACTTATACATACTGATGTATGTGACCCTTTTAGAACTGTGTCAAGAGAGGGTGCTAGTTACTTCATCACCTTTACAGATGATTTCAGCCGTTATGCGTTATGGTTATGTTTACTTGATGAAACATAAACATGAGGTGTTTGAAACATTTAAGGTCTTTCAGGATGAAGTTGAAAATTAACTCGGTAAAAAGATAAAGGTTATTCGATCCGATCGAGGAGGCGAATACCTGAGTCATGAGTTTATTAATCACATGAAAAGTTGTGGTATTGTATCCCAACTTACTCTACCTTATACACCACAACATAATGGGGTGTCTGAGAGGAGGAATCAAACTTTACTTAATATTGTTTAATCCATGATAAATCTAACAACTCTCCCAAAATCCTTTTGGGGATATGCTCTCGAGTCTGTAGCTCGCATTCTCAATATGGTTCCAATCAAGAAGGTTGAAAGGACGCCTTATGAAATATGGCACGGGAAAGCTCCTAAGTTGTCCTACTTAAAGGTTTGGGGTTGTGAGGCACTCGTGAAACGAGACACGCCTGACAAACTTGATCCTAGATCCATTAAGTGTATCTTTGTAGGATACCCAAAAGGAAATGATGGGTTACTACTTCTACTATCCACTCGAGAACAAGATTTTTGTTGCTCGAAATGCCGAGTTCTTTGAGAAAAGCCTCATGGTACAAGAAGCGAATGGGAGTCATGGACTTCTCGAATCGAGTGGGAGTAACGGAGGACTTGAATTAATTCAAGAAGAAGATACACTAAAAATACTAGCGAAGTACATAATGAGGTCGCGCCTATCGAGGTCGAGCCCTAAAATGTTGAAGTTTCTATTTGTAGATCCGCAAGGATACCTCAAGCACTAGATAAATATAGATTCTATGCTGATGTTGAGGAATATGAATTAGAAGATCTTAATGAACCACCTAATTACAAGGTTGCATTATCAGATCCTGAATTTTACAAATGGCTTGAAGCTATGAATACGGAAATGCAATCCATGAAAGATAACCAAAGGTTGATCTTCCTCCTAATGGTCGAACTGTTGGGAGTAAATGGATTTTTAAGAAAAAGACTAACATGGATGGCAATGTACACACCTTTAAAGCTCGTCTTGTAGCAAAAGGCTATACCCAAACCTACGGTGTAGATTATGGGGAAACCTTCTCTCATGTTGCAGACATTAGAGCTATAAGGATTCTTTTAGCCATAGTCGCGTTTTATGACTATGAGATTTGGCAAATAGATGTCAAAACCGCCTTTCTGAATGGTCACCTAAGTGAGGACGTATATATGGTGCAACTTGAGGGGTTTGTAGATCCGAAATATCCCAACAAAGTATGCAAACTTCAACGTTCCATTTATGGATTAAAGCAAGCATCTAGAAGTTAGAATAAAAGGTTTGATGTAGAAATCAAGAAGATTAGTTTTACTCAAAATCCTGATGAGCCATGTATATATCTCAAAGCTAGTGGGAGTAATTTTGTATTCCTAATCTTGTATGTCGATGACATATTACTCATAGGAAATAATGTTACAATGCTGCAAGAAGTTAGATCTTGGCTTTGTAAGTGTTTTTCTATGAAAGAATTAGGAGAAGCAGCATACGTCCTTGGAATCAAGATCATACGTGATAGATCTAAGCGGTTGATTGCTCTTAGTCAAAGTGTTTATCTAGAGAAAATCCTAAAGAACTTTTGGATGGAGAACTCCAAAAAGGGGTATACTCCAATAATAGAAAAGCTTGACTATAGAAAGTCCCATGGTGCTAAAACACCTAGTGAGGTACAACGTATGCAAAGAGTTCCTTATGCTTCGGCTATAGGTTCAATCATGTATGCGGTCAGATGTACTAGACCTGAAACTATTCTTAAGTATTTAAGGAATACTAAAGATATGGTTCTTGTGTATGGCTGAAGCTGAGCTGAAAGTATCTTGTTATGCTGATGCTAGTTTTCAAACAGATAAGGACGATACCAAATCCCAAACGAGATATATGTTCGTACTTAATGGTGGAGCCGTAGACTGGAAGAGTGCCAAGCAAAGCACTACTGCCATGTCTTCTACAGAAGCCGAGTACATTGTTGCTGCTGGAGCATCAATGGAAGCCGTCTGGATGAGGAAGTTTATTGATGGACTTGGAAATGTCATGCCATCGAATAAAAGACCTATGGAGATGCTATGTGACAATGAGCCTACAATAGCAATCGCCAATGATCCCAGAATTTTAAAGGGAACCAGACATTTTCAGAGGAAATATCACTACATTCGTGAAGTAATTTAAGAATGTGAGATTGTTCTTAAAAAAGTTCACATAGATGACAACGTAGTTGATCTATTTACAAAACCAATACCGTTTAATAAGCATTATGAACATGTTATGGCGATTGGAATTGTTCCTGCTAGTAGTCTCATGTAAATTTGTGATTTGGTAGTTAGTATTTGGATAATAGGATGTTAAAACGATTGTTATGTTTTGAATGAATTAATATACATGGTATCTTGTTTTCATTTTTATAATAATTGTGTCCTATATTTGCATGTTTATATCCATGAATGACTTGTAGCATTCTAAAGCTTTATCCATTACCAGTTGACAATATGGGAGTATTGTTAAGATAAGGTAAATGTGAGTGTTTGGTTGTATTCTAGAGAATATGTAAAGATGATTCTGCCAACTTCACATGTTATTCAATAAGGTTGAATATTGGATACCCCACCTGTGTTAATCACTTTATGGATCGGCGTCATTGGGTGCATTACACACATGGTGAAAGTCATGTTTATCCTTAGACTTGAGATGCAAGCGGGTTTTGCATGTATGGATAGCATTTCTTGACTATAGTCTACCACTATGTTGTCAAAAGGTAGTTATAAGGGCTATTTTCATAAATGTTTTGAAGTACATGATGGACACTTGTAGTCAAAATAGAATTTGTTCCTCCACGTGTGTGGGAGTAAGATACTTACTGGGCCCCTCGTTGGGTTGATCAGATATTTGCATGGCCATGCCCAAAGTGTAGTTAAGATGATTCTTTTTACATTTGGTGATCTGAATCAATACAGATGCGAGAAACAGAATCGTTAAACTATGGAATGACTATTGATCCATATCCATATTTAACATTGTATCTGAAACAAAAGGATAGGACTGACTAAAACCATTGAAGGCTGAGTTGTTTACCAAAACTGCATACTCAGGTATTTCTGGGAGCATTGATGATGTTGCTAGACTATTCGTCAATGTTAGTATGTTATATTATATGACAAAGACATTCGCAAGTGGGAGCTGTTGGTTTGTGCTCATGTCATACGGATATTTATACAGCTGGAAATACGTGAGCCTACGGGGTCACACACGTTTACACTTAGATATCATTCTATTAATGTTTATAATAATATATTTGTATATTTATTATTTATATTAATATATGATTCGACGAAAGAACACTAACGGTCGTTAATTAGTTCGTTATGAATAATTAACTATAAAGGTTTTTCAATTAATGGATAATTAAATATAATCAACCATAAATATTAGAAAGGGGCAATCACATTTATATCCTTACGAAAACTCAATATTACATCAATATCCTTCTCAGTTTTGTAATTACGTCATTATCCTTCATAAACTTTTTTAATTACATCAATATCATTCCTAAACTTTGTAATTACATTAATATCATTGCCACACTTTTAATATTACATTTATATCTTTCTCAAACTTTTAAATTTTCATATATATAAGAAAATCAACATTTTCTCTCATTACTCGAAGTTAAAAATACATATGAACAAATAAATATATATGATCAACAATATGTTCTTTCATATTTAAATCTAAACTTTTGTAATTACATCATCGCATTCTTTCGCCATTTGAGGCCAAAAAGTATATATAAAATAATATAATCATGATCAATATAAGAGCTAAATAATAG
The DNA here is from genome assembly GCA_026074375.1 of Tanacetum coccineum. Classification (NCBI taxonomy): domain Eukaryota; kingdom Viridiplantae; phylum Streptophyta; class Magnoliopsida; order Asterales; family Asteraceae; genus Tanacetum; species Tanacetum coccineum. The sequence continues at coordinate 50,206 of BQNB010002889.1, forward strand.
TTTCATAATTAAAATCAATATAATTATGATTTAATTGATTTTTAGACATATATATCCTTTTTAATAGTATAAGAAGGATATTAATGTAATTACAAAAGTTTTGAAAGGACGTTGATGTAATTACAAAAGTAAGAAGGATATTTACGTAATATTGATTTTTAAGAAGGATATACATGTAATTCTCCCTATTATAAAAGTCAAAAAGTCAACACCAATAGGTGTTTGGGTTGACTTCGACCGGCCTAGCCCAAGTAGGGGGTTGGATTGGGTTTTGAGCTATCTTTTCCTCCACTGTATGTATTTTAGGTAAACCCTAAATTCACCTAGTATATAAGGAGGACCCTATAACTCATAATTCTTATCCCTCTTTCTCCTCTCTTGGTCGAACAAAACAAACAACCCTTTAGGGTTTTTTGGTTTCGGTTTTTCTTGTGTTCAATTGTTCGTTGGTCAAGAACTAGCATTCAGGTGATATTGTTTGACGTGTAGTGTGGATACACGTAGAGGTTATTTATTTTAGTAACTAGAAGTAGTGTTTGGTTCGCACGTTATTGCACACGTACGTGTACTCGAAGTGTCTTTGATTCATCACTAGCTTGGTTGCTAAAGGTATGTTTACTTGTTTATGATTTTTATGGTTAATTATATATGTTATATGTGATCTATATCCGTTGCGTAGCTCATTTAATATTAATGTAATATTAGGTTATTTAGATAACGATTTCCAACATCTATATCCTGCAAAACAGTTACATCAGTTGTATAAGTAAAACTTTCAACAAACACTTGAACATTGCTAACGATTGCAACAAAATTATTGTCCCCGCTTGCCAGTTGGTTAGCCATTATAGTGTTGATGGATTTGTGTGTAATTATGTTCATTGACAAGTTAGGATCAAAGTAAGCAACGAACCCCCGAAAGCCTATCATGCAAGAGAATGCCAAGCCACGCTCACAAAACCTACTTATTTGCCTGCTAAAATACTCCTCGTTTAAATATATGTCATTAACTACCTCGTCGTGGTTTGATTTATCATATGAGTCAAGAAAAGGGGATACAAGTGGTGTATCCATAGATTCAGCGTCAGAAATTATGTCATCTACCTCAAGAAATTTCGATGGGTCAAAAAAGTCGTGGAGCAGTTGCTCGGATGAGGCTGGTGGTGGAACAACAATTTGGTTGTGGTCATTAGTCTCAAGTCGAGAATCAATCATAGCAGAAATTTCAAGTAGCTCATCGAGCTCCTTAACAACTTGGTCACGTAGTGCGTTTGGTGGGACAGGTAGGCCAAATGGATTCGCGTTCTCCATAATGAAGAATGGAATAATAAAATGGAAATTACAAAACAAACACACAAAGAAAAGATAGATTAAAAGGAAGCTAACCTAAAAAGAAAATGAAAATCTCACTCGATAGGAATCTAGTGAGTAGACCTAAACTAAATAGAATCCGAAACCTAGACTATTCCCTGGCAGTGGCGCTAAAAACTTGATGCGGCGGGTTGAACCATAAAAGTTTTACAACCCTCCTAGGCAGAGTACCTAACCATTGTAGTGTAGTACATGTAAGACTCGAAGGGTTATTATCGTTCTCTAGGAGAATAGTTTGGGTAGGCTCGAATTGTACGTTACTAAGTTCTAAGGATTGAGGAAAGACTATTTTCGTATTTTTATGTTTTTTAGAAAGCAAGTAAATCTCAGGTTTTAAAGAGTGGGTTTTAACTAAACTACTAACTACTCCTAATTATGCAAGAAAAGTAAATATGTGGAACTCGTATGGTTAAAACAAATGTGCTCACCTAATCATACACTACTCCCTAGTTGCTCTCTTTTATTCTATTGCTCGTCACCCTCGTTAGTGTAGTGTGTAAGTATTCCTCTAATTCTGTAGCGGGTTGGTCAAGTTCGCATTCTACGCGACAACCTAGTCGGGCGTTACCTGTCAGACACCGCTCCCTCCCAATAGTAAATTTACGCACACTCAATACTTATTCAAAATCCACCCAAAGAAGATCTAGATATGAATATCTAATCACAAGTATCCTCTAACCTAACCACGTTTCCTTAGACGTCTTCGCTATGATATGAAGATCAAATAGCTAGTTTTCTAGAACCTAACGTGCACACCACTAACAAGAAGCAACATAAAAGAGATTACAAACTATGTTTCATGCAATCATAAGCAAACACTAATTTAATTTAGCCAAGCATGTTAAAGGAAGCGAAGAACAATTAATCAAACAACACATAGACATATTGAATGATTAAAAGGGTAAAGGAACTTCGCTTTAATTAAACATGGAATAACAATGAGTACAAAAGGGTTAGGAAACCCTAAAAATCGGCTATGATAGCTGCTACAAAAGTTCTCCCATGTTTCCACCTGAAAATATGAAAAAATAAGGTTTGTATATACAGGAATTGGGTCCTGACGGCGTCGCTAGGGTTTTGTGACGCCGTCAGCCCGTCGAATCTTCCAAGGGTTTCTTTGAGTCGGCTATTGTGACGCGCAAGTCGTGGTGACGCCGTCGCTATGTAATCCTGACGGCGTCAAGAGTAAATTCTGGCGGCGTCTCCACCCACTGAGAAGTCACACTTTTTCTTCAAAAATAAACTTTCTAGGCACTTTTGGTGAAGGCGTCAGGATGAAAGTCGCACGTTTAAAAGGTTGTGTTTTTGTCCAGTTTCTTCCCGAATTGAGCCCAAGTCACTTGTTTTTTCTCAAAGTTCTTTCCAAATGCTAAAACATCAAAAAGAAATTATTTAGTACAATATTTGGGCATATTTTCATGATTTTGTGGGTTAAATGGCCCTGAAAACATGTATAAAATTACATCTCATTAGACGATATTGAATGTGCGGATGAAGGTGTAACGAGATTTGACAAAAATGATGAGCTTGAAGCTTGAAACCATTCACATAAGATTATCAAGGAAAACATCGTTTGGTTGAACTAAAAATTGTTTTGAAAGTGAAAATTGTAAGTAAAACTGTTGGTTTGTGGGTATGGCTGGAGGGTGCTTGGCCCCCCTAACATTGGCGGACATACACTATGACAAGGTGGTTTCCAAAGATAACCCTAGAGATTGAATCCTTTTAGATGGTATGTGTAAGAAAAATATTCATGTTCTAATGGTGGTATTGAAGTAACGGTTTATTTAAGAGGAAGATGACCCAGCTGTACTTTTATATTCTTTATGACTTAGTGCTAGTTTTGAATTTTTTAATTACAAAGTTTGATTTTAACCCCTTTAATTCATAATTTATCATTTGAGTTATATTTAAAATCTTATAATTGAATATTTGAACCTCACTGCAAGAAGAACCACCACATTTGAAACTTTTTTTCAAACTTTTATCTAGCTTCTAAAACAAAAAAATTGGATGTTGCTACTGATTTTTTTTTAGTCCCCTCTAATGTAAATACCTAGCTCCGTCCCTGTATATACAAAAGGTTATTAAAAAAATAAAAATAATAAGCAAATACCAAACTAGCTGTTTGGTTATCCGACGGTCGACTTTTAAAAATGTTTTGAATTATGGCTCAAGCCACCCCATCCACTTAAGCCATAACGCCGCCGCAACCCGGTGTGGTAATGCCATGGTTGGCGGCTCCAAGAACCCCAATGCCCGTTTGCTCTTACTGGAGGACAATTATTATAAATCGTGTACCTCTTACTACAACAATAAATAGATGAATCAAGTTGTTAATAATGATATTAATTAAGTTATAAAAAAAAGAGTTGTTAATAATGATATAACAAATTATTTACTCGTAATAATCTTTAAAGGTCTCCGCTTTGTTCCTACTCTAGAATGGCCTTCGTTTCTTCTTTGTTGGTGCGTGTTTGTCTACCTTTTTAGCGACTTCTAACACGTTTAATTTAATGAAGGCATGGTTTATAGAGTTGAGGGCGGAGCTACGGAGGGGGCACGGGGGCAAGTGCCCCCCCTAACTTTCCGGCGAGGTGTATTTTTTTTGAGATTATGGTGTTATTCATAATTTTGCCCCCCCAACAAGTAAATGAAATAAAGCCAGTAAATTTGAGTAATCAAGATGTAATAGGAAAAAATGGAAAATATCGATCTCGCCGGAAAATAACCAGAGTTGACGGAAGGAGAAAGGTCAATTGAAGAATGTGAAAGGGAAAGTATGACTTTTTCCCTTCAATTGCGTGGGCAGATTTGCATAGAAAAGTAGGAATGGATAAGTTATTTTCATTTTCTATTTTTTATTTTACTTATTGGTTAATGTATTTTTTTTTTTTTGACATTTACATGTATCTTAAAAAAAACTTTAATATTTACATATTTTCTCAAACATGCTTCAATTTCATTGTACATTTTGCATTGAAAACTTGTGCTTTGAAAAAATATGTAATTTATAAAGTTTCATTGGGTGTATATGAAATTCCCTCTTTTTCTTTTGGGTGCGGAATTGGTTAATGTTAAAGTATGTAGCGTACTCTTAAATTTAGGCATATTCTTGTCACTCTTTTGTTTTCTAATTATATTTTTGCCTTCCATTTTAATCCTAAACTCGTGCTTAGAAACGATGTGACAAAGAATTAACAAATCTAGCAAAGGTGTGTGATTTTTTTATGGTGCTCAATGCTCTCATTTGCTATCACTTTGGTTATGTGTCTCATAGAAGATGAGGATAAATTGTCAAGAGATTACGGTCTCCTTATACATCGGTTTGGGTATACGTTCGAAGTCACGTGGATAGTACAAGATATAAGACACAAGTTTGGGTTGTTCTACTTCAGCATCAAGTTCGTTATACATAGTTTTCTTCATCAGTAATCATTACATAGAGCCTACATAATTGAAGATTCAAGAAATGGTTAACATATGGGTTTTAGGGGAAGCTCAATGTTAAAATGTTTAACCATTTATTTGCTACATTGAGGTGAAAGTTTTTACTACTGCTAGTCTTTGTTACTACTGCTAGTTTAAGTTTCTGCTGCTCAAGTTCATTTATCTTAAAGGCGCGTCATGGAGGGTAATTTGAGTTGTTGAAGGCTGGATTAGAAGTGTAATATTGGTTCGTTGTTTGTTGAAGATTCAAAGTTGCATCTTTGTCTCCTTTTTGATATTGACAAAAAGGGGAAGTAGATTTTGATGATTGAAAATTATAGATCCTTGGTAGCTTTAAGGAAGTTTTCATTCGTATCTTAACTTCAGGGAAGTTTCGTGCTTATTGGTTTTGTCATTATCAACTAGGGGAAGATTGTTGGGAATTATATTTGAGTTGATAAGACAAAAGAAGAATGAAACAAGATGGAAATAAGAAGGACCAAAGTTGTTATTATGGGATTCTACAAGATGTAGGAGATAATGAAGATTTGGTTAAAAAGAAGATAAAGATGAATATTAATGAGAAGATAAAGATGAATAATTAATTGATTCTCTCATTAATATCTTTTATTAGTTTCCATGTAAGCCTTGACTCCTTATGCTATAAAAGGAGGTCCAGGCATATTGTTTTAGGCATCCAGAAAAGTGTGTGTTCATCATATGAGAGTCGACTAGATACAAAGGTGTGTGTGTGTACACATTTGTATAATTAGTGTAGACGTCTAGAGTTTAGCCTCAAAGATCTTTGATCCCTAGTTATCAGTTAGAGTAACCAATCTATGTCTGATTCAAATAGTAATTTGGGGTGTGGTGATTAATAAGGAAAAAAATTGAAGTTACTTGATTTTGTTTATTATTTTACGTTGTGCAATTTATATCATTGTTACTATATTATCCTAGATGAGGTCTCTAAAACCTTGAGCTTAAACGATCAAAGAACCTATCACGTGTTTTAGGTTTCCACACTTTTCTAGCTTATTTCCTTAACTATTTTGCTAAATTCTTGCTTAATAGTGTTATTAGAGTCTAGTCTTTAATCTGTTTTCAGTTTTTAGCTTATTCTCAGTGCTTATTAGTTCTAATACTTAGCTTAAAATAGTGGTAAAAGTCCTCTAAATTCCTTTTTGAGTCAACTGTCTTAGTGCTTTTGGTTGTCTTTCAGCTTATTGAATTTGCTTGATTCTAGTTCTTATTGCTTATTGAGTCTAGGTCTAGGTCTGATTGTCAGCTTATTTGTTTTTAATTGCTTAGTGGGTCTAAAATCTAAAAGTTTTAGTTAATATATTAATAGTATTACTTAGCCGAGCTGCTGATTTTTTGTCTTATTCATAGCTTATAAGGAAGTTCTGGCATTAAGGTCCCTTAATTTTAAATTGTTGTCTTGGCTTAATCTTTAGCTTTTTAAAAATGAAAAATTATAAAAAATGTTTTACAAAAAGGGACAGTCACAGGACTCGAACCTGTAACCTCCCCATCAACACACACACGCCTTAACCATTTGCCCTAGGCTCTTTACTGGTCATATATCTCTTTTATTTATTCCTTATACACGTTCAATTTTTGGCTTATTTTGCTTATTGAATTTTAGCAGCTTATTGGTAATAGCTTTTTGATTCATTTTTCTTTGTAAACCTCAAAAATAGAGTTTAGTATTTTTTTAGAAATTTTCTTAAAATTTTAGGATTAAGTTTAATATTTTGTAGAATATTAGTAATCTCTAACAACAAGAACTAGAGAGAGAAAGTGGGAAGGTGTAACATTTCTCAATTTCAGATCATTTTACGACACATATTATTCGTCACTATTTATTTTGGTCCAATACGCGTTTACTTTTAATTTAACTTTTAAGCTAAATCGAGTAGACTAGAAATAATCATTTAACGTAAACGGTCACCAAATAAATTAAGGTTTACGTCAAACAAGTGTTATATAATTATTAAGAAGATAATTATTAACTTTGCGTATTTTATTTTTATTGGTCGCGTAAAAGGCTTACGTTTCACAATAAAATACATTTAGACACCGGAAATACCTAGACTCAAACCAATACCCACTTTTAAACCTTAAGCACAAAATTTAATCAATTCTTATGTTATTAAGCCATATTGGCCAAATGTGGGGACTAAATCAACTAGGAAAATCCTTAAAACTTCCTAAGTACATGTACATCTTAAGGTAATTAAACCTTGTACTTGTATAATACTAGCAAGATCTCAAAAGCTTCTCCTTTTCCTTAATACTACACGTCCAACCCATAAATCATCCTAGAAATCTCACGATATTGCTAATTTTAAGTACATGTACAAACATGTTTAATTAAAACATGTAAACATGTGTCCCTAAGTAACTTATTACCTAATGGTTAATAACCATTTGAGCTCTTTTTCTCTTGAAAACCCACGGCAACATGCATGTATGTACACAAAACCATAAGATTTCATAATCTTGGCAAATCTTGTACAAATATTAAGTAATTAAGAGATGTACTTAGTTGTTTTAGCAAAACCATTAGAGAGTAACTAAAAACCACAAAACCACTAAGTCTAGGGCACGGTTTGGTTAGGATTTGGACTAGGGAATTGTAACCAGATATCTTGGCTTAATAACACTCACACTTGACATTTAGCACTCTTGAAAACTCACACATACACTAAACCCTCTCTCTAATCCAAACCATCTTTGTCTCTTCTCTTGTTCGGGTTATAAAACGTAAACAAACACCTTCATATTTCCTTTGAACCTACAATATACACTAGGGTCATCATACGAGTTATAAGGAGGTACACGAGCCAAGTCTTGGGTGTTTATTACAAGGCTTTGAAGTTAGGATTGGTGGTATTCGTGTAGAACACAATTTGGGTTGCCCTATTACTCGCTATACACTCGAACCAAGTCCACTAGGACTCTTTGTAAGTCATGTTTAAACATATACAATTCGTATTTTAATTGTTTCTTTGTTGCTAGACATTGTGTCACGTAAATGATACACTAGCGTGAACCCATGCGTGACAACATACATATAAATGATTCTATAGGACTTGTGTGGTAATGAATATGTTAAAACATGTAAAATATGACTTAAAAATGAGCTAGGGTATCAAACGGGTTCGTTTATAAGCAAATGTGAACACCAACGCAAACAATAACCTTTACAAACGAATTTTACGAAAGTTATACGTAAACTTTTCCTATAAACAAGATGGCATGACTTGGGAACGTGTATACAACCTTATCTAACGTATGCATGTGATAGACACGACCAAAATATAAGCTAAACCAACTTAAAATGGTTACTAGAACTATTATCGAACTGTATATGTTGCTAGAAGAATAAATAGACCCCTAATGGCCTTTTTGGGCTAAACAGTCTAGTAAGGGACGTTAATGGGCCCAACAGCCCGTTAGTTGGGACCGTAGCTTATTAATAAGCTCATTCGAGCTTATTGTGGACTAATGACTTGTTAAACTAGTGAATGGTAAGCATGCATGAAAAAGAAACCTTAACGGGCCACAAGTGAGCCCGTTAAACCCAAACCGGCCCAACGGACTGGGTCTATGAGCCCACAGCTTAACGATAAGCTCTACGGAGCTTATTAAGAGACCTAATGTGCTTATTGAACCTATAGGAACCCTAACACAAAAAGGTAAATCAAGCCGGACCCATAACGGGCTTAGTAGCCTATTTATGTAACCACCGAGAGCCCATATGCCACAATAAGTTTAAATAGCTTATTCGTGAGCATACACAGCTTAATGAGCTTATTATGAACTTAGAAACATTAATGGACCCCTTTGATATCTTTCGGGTTAGAGTTATTGGGCTAGCAAGCCCAATAAGCTCGAATAAGCTCACCCGAGCTTATTTTTCAGCTTAACAGTTTTAAATAAGATTAAATAAACTTAAGGAAGGCTTATGTGCCTTTAAAAACTCAATTGGACTTTTAGTTTGCTTATTGGACCTTAAAGGGTCCAATAAGCCCTAATAAGCCAAATTAAGCTCTCGTGTGTATTTATTAAGCTGGTCAGCATTATATGGCTTATTGGAGTCCATTAAAACCAAATGCCACTTGCTAGAACTTAACTGGACTTAAAAATGTGACTTTTTCAAGTTAAGGGACTAAAAGTGCAAACTTGTAAACTTGAGGGTTAAAACTGTCAAAACTATTTTCTATAAATTCTAGGGGCTGTTTTGACATTTCTAAAACTTAAGGGGCTGTTTGAAACATATAAGGACTTAAAGTGTAAATTGTTGTAAAACTAAAGGACTAAAGGTTTATTTTGGAAAACTAGGTGTTTTAAAGTGTAAATTTTATATTTCATAAACCTATGGATGTTTGTAATATAGAAAACCTAAGGGTATTTCATGAACAAAGGTGATTTTAATAACCACTTAACATACCGGGACGAGTTATATATTTACCGGATATTATACGAGTTAAACTACGACTTAATAATTATGAATATTTTTTTAATAACGTGTATACATATATTTGAACTGTGTAGTAATCGTATATTTACCAAGAGCTTATTCAAGTAAATTACAAATTACAATAAAACATGGCCTACCACACAAGTGATAACAGTTTATATAACTAGCAATTTTTGTAGATTATGCATTGAGACTTAGCTAAACTTGTAGGGACTAAAATGGCCGTATTTACTTAGGTATTTGACGGTGTGATTCATTCGCCATACTTGGATATATTTATCATTTACAGAGGACTATTTACTAAGGTGAGTTCATAGCCCCATTGATGTGTAATTTTATATACTATTAATATTTCCAAAAGAGCAATTAAGAACTTTCCTAAAGTCTCCCTTAAGAAAAGCTCACTCTAAAAGATATATATAATATATAATACGTATATTTAACCGGGAAGAATGATCACCCGGGTCGTTTCCCCCAACGACTTATGAAATTGAAACCATGTTTTAGCTCTGATTATGATTTGAATGAGAGAAAAGATCTTTTTGATTATCTATAACTACTAAATTAAAGCAACAATTAATATGAACAATTAAAAGCAATTAAACACTTAAGCAATTAACGGGAAACAAATAAAACGCGACAATTAAGCAAATACACTAAAATTAACTCCTAAAAATGCAAACTAAATTCTGAACATAAAATAGGACAAAAGAAAATTTTAATAAAAAGAAAAAAAAATTTGATTATTTTTGAATTTATTATGAATTAAAAACTATTTAAATCTAATTAAATCCTAAAAAATAGCAAATTAAGTCCTAAAAAATTAGAAAAATGATTTTTAAGCTTATAAAAGTCTAAAATATTATAAAAGCTAAGAAAACTATTTTTAACTATTTTAAAAATTAAAATCCTATTTTTAAAATTAAAAATCAAAAATGAAAATTAAAATCTAAAAGAGGTAAAATTAATTTTGCTGAATGTAAACCTAAAAGTAATTTTTATAAAACTAAAAACTATTTTTTGTATTTTCTGAAACTTTTTTCTATTTTTTATGAATTTTCTAAAATTAAAACTTTTGAAAAATCCTAAAAAATAAACTAATTAATGGAAAATGTGAAAAATTCAAGAAAAGTCTATGATGCAACAAAGATTACTAGAAAAATAAAAGGCACAACTCAGCTTATCAAATAAGCCGTGAAAACGGCTTATTTAGCTACGGCTTATTATAAAAAGAGGAAAGGAAAAACGTGTATAAGTATTTAATGAAAGGAAAAGATGATGGATGAGCTATTGAAGCAAAGTGTTAAGGCGTGTGTGTTGTGTGCATGAGGTCGTGGTTGAGATTGGCAGACACCTTTTCATATTTAATTTTTTTGAAAATTTTTTGAAAACTAAAGCTAAAAAACTTATTAAGTACCACATTTTTTAAACACTTTTATTAAAGGACAATATAAGCTGAAAAACTTAAAAAATAAGCTCTTAAAACAGCCTTAAAAGGATGGTTTACAGAAAACTAAGGTTTTATAGAACAAAATGCTAGTTTTAACGTTTGCTTGCACATGCTTTAATATATGCTAATTTTCAACCAAAATGCTGTTTCGATCTAATGATGTGCATAAGAAAATTGATAAGTTACTATGGAACTAATTAACAACTTTAAGGGCTTACTAAAAAACTAAAGTATTCAAAGAAGCTAATCAGAAATAGGTAATTGAATTCAAAATCTATTACCAATAAGCTCAATAAGCTGAGACAGAAGTTGAGCTTATGAGAACTTAACAATTACCTACTAAGCTATGAATCCAGATTATTAAAATAACTACTATAAGCTAAGTTTCCAATTTAAAAGCTTAAACTAAGTTACTACTGTTTTTGGTATTTCTGGATTTTTATGACTTTTTAAGCTGAATGTAATTAAACAAATAAGCAAGAAATGAGAAATCAAGCTTTAAACTATATTAAGCTATAACTAATCTAAAAATATTACTAAGTTTTCAAAGCTAGATCCTACTTAAGCTTACTAAAATGAAAATTTAAAGGCCAACAGTAGTAAACTGCTGTTTACTCTGTGGCTGTACATTTGAAAAAAAAACCACAAACACAAGTGTGCAGGTTACCTTAAGGGTAGACCTACATAACACATTCCTATTGAGTGTGTTTGAGCAAACTACAAACACAAATCAAGCCTAAAAGGCTTGATTCAATTTTTAACAAGCAAAAATTAAGGAGAAAAGTGCCCTGGTGCTGAGATAACTAGATTAAGGCCCTAAAAAAAACCTTTTTTAGATTTTTGAAAACTAAATTTTTATGATAGAAATGCTTTCCTAATGATCATAAGTGAAAACTGAAACTGACTCAAGCAATATTAGAGCTTACTTTGACTTTCTGTGGTTAAACAAGCTTAAACCTAAAACACTCCTTTGGGGTCCTTGACAGATTTGAAAAACTTTTGAATTAATATTCAATTAAACTAAAACATTACTACCAGATTAACTAAAAAATTATTTCTAGCTTAAATAACATAATCAATCACTGAATAAGATAGAAATCTAAATCTTCATATGCTAATGATTTTTTTTGTTTTATTGGTTTATGACAGATTTAAAATTAACTAAGATCTACTTTATGAAAAACTAAAAACAGATTATTAATAAGCAAAAGATGATCAAAACTAAGCTCAAAATTAGAGCTAGAACTCATATTAGCTAATTTATAAGCAAATAGGGAAATTTAAGTTATTAGTAATTTTTATGCTATAATTTAAAGGCATGGAAAGTAAATAGAACTTACAAATCGGCTTCAGCTTAACAGAAGAATAGGCCCAACTACGTAGACCCATGGCTTATTAATAAGCTCATTCAAGCTTATTAATTGAACTAGCTAACTTAATAAACTTATATGTAAAAAGCATGCATGAGTAAACCACCTATTGGGCCTTCCTAGCCCAATAGCCGCGTACAAAGCCAAATGGGACCAATAAGCCCTCCTGGTGAGCCACGGATTATTTATAAGCCCTACGTGCTTATTAGGAGTCCTATGAACTAATTGCAACTAATATAGATCCCTAGTACCTTATAAAAATCAAACGGATCCTTATTGGGCCTGATTAGTCTATTTCGTGGACCCACGAGACCCATAAGCCACAAATAAGCTTCCATAGCTTATTTTTGAGCTCAAACAGCTTAAAAGGCCTTTTATAAACTTAAGAAGGTTATTGGACCCTAAAGAATTAAGCCTAAACCTTTAAAACGCTTATCGGGCTCACATCCGGCCCAACAAGCCCATTTACGAGCTAAATTGCTAAATGAATAAGCCACACATATGAAACAGCTTATAAGTTCTATAATAAGCCTTATTAGTATGGAAAAATAAGTTGAAATCAATAAGAGAACCCCAATGGACCTTTTTACTAACATTCGATTAAGGTTGTTGGGCCAACGAGCCCAATAAGCTAAAATAAGCTACTCCGAGCTTATTTTTCATTCAAACAGTTTCATATGAGCTTATATAAGTCAAATGAGAGCTTATGTACCCTTGGGAACTAGATTGGACCATTTAAAAGCTTAATGGACCCTAACGAGCCCAATAAGCCAAATAAGCCAAAATAAGCTCATCCGAGCTTATTTATAAGCTGACCCGGCTAAGATGGCTTATTAGAGTCTAATAAAACAAATTGCCACACGTTAGAACTTAATCAGGCTAAAAATGTGATTCTTACATGTTAAGAGGCTAAATATGTCAATCTTGAAACTTAAGGGTGTGAAACTGTTAACTCACTGTTTTGATAACTTAAGCTACTGTTTTTGTCAATCTGAAACTTTAGGGGATATTAGAAACATATAAGTTCCTAAAGTGTAACTTTGTAAAGTTGAAGGACTAAATATGTACAAGTGGAAACTTAAGGGGTTTAGAGTGTAAATGTTACATTTTCATAAACTAGAGGGACTGTTTTGTAATTATAAGAAACTTAAGGGTATTTTGTGAACGAAAGTGATTTCATAAACATTTAACTTATCGGACGAGTTGTATTCAGGAAATATACGAGTTAAACCTACGATTTAATAAATACGAATATTTATTAATAACCGTTATACGTAGACAAGAACGTATGGGATAGTTTACCTTTCCAAGAGCCATCAACAATTTCAAATACATTAAACACGTACACCACCACACAAGTGATAACAGTATATATAAACTGGCAATTTGTTGTAGTTTATACATTGAGTCTTTAGCCTAAACTTGTAGACTAAGACTGGCCGTATTTACTTAGGTATCTGACGGTGTGATTCATACTTGGATATATATTATCATTTTCAGAGGACTATTTACTAAGGTGAGTTCATAGCCCCATGTTTTACAATTTCTTAAATGATTTACATCTTTGGGGTGAGAACATGCTTGTTTTACAAATTGGACGCAAGTGTACATTTTATACAATGATTACGTGTTTGCCTAAGTAGCGATAACCCACTGAGCCCTTTATCATGAACTGTCAATTACTGGATTGTGAGCGCGAATGTTATAGATAGATCTATTTGGGATTGACAATCCCCATTCGGGTGATTAGCTATCACCGGGAACGAACGTATACCATGTCGGATTTGGGATGTTGCGGGTTAGAACATCATTCACGGGCATTCATTGGCAATATATTGCATTCATACATGTCGAGCTTCAGTGTCATGAGCTTAGGAAAACGTAATTACTTTTTATGATGTTTGCATTTGTTGCTTAATCATACACTTGGAAATCTTGCGGTCCTACTATTGATTTACATAAACCTATGAATTCACCAACTTTATGTTGATATTTTAAGCATGTTTTCTCAGGTCAATAAGGCACGGGGTGCTCAGATACATTGGGGGTCACTCTTTGGAAAGAGTCAGTACTAAAGATTTGGGCGTATTACATTTTGGGAACATTTGTTATAAACCAAAATCTTTACTTATATTGTCGAACAATTTGAAGCCATGAGCTTATGTAATGAACAAGTATTTTGTTAATCCAATGTATCTTTTTAAAACGACACGTTAGTGGTCGTTCTCATATCTTGTGCTATTGATCTATGAAGTAACGCCCTCGGATATTCAACATTCCGCTGCTACCCAGATTTGGGGGTGTTACAGATTGGTATCAGAGCCAAGGTTATAGAGAACCAGGTCAAAAGTTTTGTCTGGACTATAACCATTTTCAAACACTGTTTTCACAAATGGGATTTGCGAGGGACATACATACATTACTTGTTTGCATCCAGGATATATGCTTACATGACATGCACTATTTTAGCATTAGTAGGGTACTAAGTGCTTACATGATTGATATATGCGTATATAAAATATACTAAGTATATTACTATAAGACTCTTATAATTAAAGCTTATAGACATATCATACCGATCTTTCCTATAAGTAATACTTATATAGGTTATTTTTGCTTTTTGCAGTAGTCATGTCTTCTGCCCATGCAAGACGAGATTCAAGAATTTGATCGAATTTAAGTATGGGAATTAGTACCACGACCTGCATCATGATTATAGCTCTCAAGTGGATTTACAAAGTTAAGCTTGATAAGTACGGTGATGTTCTGAAAAATAAGGCTAGGTTGGTGGCCAAGGGATATCGACAAGAGGAGGGTATTGATTTTGAGGAATCATTTGCTCTGGTTGCACGCATCGAGGCTATAAGAATCTTCATCGTCAATGCCGCCAGTAAGAACATGACCATCTACCAGATGGATGTCAAGACAAAATTCCCAATGGCGCGTTTGATAGAAGAACGGTCAACGTTAGTCAACAGAGGGTTTTGTTGATCCAGATCATTTCGACACATGTTTTATATCTTGAAGAAGGCTTTTATGGTTAAAAGCAGGAAGGCTCTTCGGGGTGGTATGATACGTTGTTTAAGGTTTATTTTTGACAACAAGTTCTCCAATGGGTGCAGTTGTTTGATCCGACATTATTCACTCGAAAAATCATGGAGGGAAAACATATTATTCTTGTTCAAATATATGTAGCTTGACTTCTTATTTGCCTCACCGACCATAAGGTTGTGAAGATTTTCCAATGAGATGAGTTCTAAAATTCCAAATGTCAATGATGGGACAAATGCCTTTTTTCTAGGATTACAAGTTTCTCAAATCCGGATAGCTTTTTTGATTAATCAATCAAAATTTGCTCTAGAAATTTTAAAGAAATTTGAAATGGATTCGTGTGACCCTGTAGATACACCAATGGTGGATCGACTTAAACTGGATGAGGACCCCTTAGGGATTCCAGTTGACCAGACTTGATTTCGTAGTATGGTCGGCTCCCTAATGTACCTCACTGCTAGCAGACCCGACCTTGTATTCGGTGTATGCATGTGTGCTAGGTATCAGGCATCGCCTACCAAAAAGCACCTTGAAGCACTTAAATGGGTCTTTTAGTATCTTAGAGAAACCATTAATTGGGGACTTGGTTTATCCGAAAGACACCGTTTGTGGTACTAATAGCCTATGCAAGATGCGGGACAAAGCATGTTGTCAAGATATACAAAGAAGTACGTCAGGAAGTGCCAGTTCCTTGGAGAAAATTAGTCAGATGGTCATAAATGAAAAGTAACAGCAAGAGCATTGCGATTTCAACCACAAAGGTTGAATACATTGTCATGTCTGGATGCTGTGCTCAGATACTTTGGATGGGTCATAGCTTACAGACTACGGGGGTTTTTTTTTTTCCTTTAATAAGATTCCTTGTATTCTATAACACCGCAGTGCCATTTGACTCTCTACTGCAACAATGTCCCAACACTCAAGGACCCAATCAATATTGGACTTACGTCACCATTCATCCGCAGAGGTTGAGAAATGGTCTTTTCGTGGTTGAATTGTACTTCGTGACGATGGTAGTTTCAGCTTTTTTTTGCGGACATATTATCAAAGGCATTTCTAGAGAGCGGTTCGGAATTTCTACTCCCCGACTTGGTATGAAGTGGAGTTATGACTCGGAAACCCTTAAACGTCTTCAGGAGAGAGAAGAGGAGTAAATGATGGTCTTTATATATCCTATGTATATTTGTATATAATTAAACACAAAAACAAAATACAAATATATAAAACCTACAAAAACCATAAAAAATTAGAAAAATAGAAAATACCAAAAATATTTTTCAAGACATGTCTTCTGTAAATTGATAACATTTACGAACCTAGAAATGTCATTCAATAATGACACGAGTCTTTAAATGAAGTTCGAGCGGAAGTTCAAACTATTTTAAAACATGTCTTAATGGCTTGCAGTTATTTCCGACTGCAACCCGCTTTTCAATTTGAGGAAAGCATGTCGCCAAAAAGACAGCTGTTCCTAACAATGGATAAATAATTTTTCCCGGGCACGGATTACTTAATATACATGCATCCAAGGATCAATGTACGTTTCAGTGCGTTTTTCTTCTTTCGGAAGAGAAGTCTTCCTTTTTTTTATAACCAAATTTTTTTTCTTAATTGAATCTTTAAAAATTATTTGTGTTCATCACGGGAGAAAAGTGTTGTCGGAAATTAATCAATTCAGGTTTTTCAAAATAAACTTTTCAACTCAAATAACGACTACAACTCTTTCAATAGAAAACGGGTCATTGTTTGAGGGGGAGAGTGATTTCAAGTTTATTGCATCAAACGGGTTTCTAAATCACATCTACAATTAATGGAAAAGGTTTTTCGCCCATAGTAATAGGGGTTATTATTTTAGGGGGAGTTATTATTTTTACTCAAAGGGCCAAAATTTTGAGTATTAGTTAATAGAGTTTAGGGAACTTATGTGCAATATGCTAATTGTTTCATAGTGCTATTAAACTACAAGGACCGAATATGCCAATCTTTAAACCTATTTACCCTAGAAAACCTTAATCCGAAAGTTAAGAGTGTTAGAAACCTAAGGGACCAAAACTGCCAATTCCCAAACCTCTAGTATAAATAGGTGGCGGTTTGACAATTTGGTCAAACCTTCATTTCTCGGTCAAACATAAAAACACATACTCACCCTCTCGCAAACCGCCACAACGAATCGCCACCACTCTTTCCTCGATTTCCTGTGTTTTATTCGCTAAGGTAAACATTAAATCGTATTCTATATCTGTTATAGATCGCGTTGCTAAAAGAAATCAACTCAAAACACATTTAAATGGCTTCAATTCTATTGATTCGACCTTGGTTTTGATCTAAATTTGAGAGTTGTTGAACTGTGAATTTGGTGGGTGGGATTATATGGGTAAGGCTTAAGTTCGTATATCATTGCGTGATACATGGTTTTTCTAAACTATTTAGGAGCCTTGATTGATTTAGTAGGAGTCCTTGACGAAAATCAAAGAGAGTGTTTGGAATGATGTTTGGGTTGTTGGGAAATGGTCATTAGGTATAGATGGTGCTTGCTTGTTGATTTAATTTTCTCCACAATTGCTTGCGATCATGATTTGATGATTTTCGTGTGTAGATTGACTTTTATTAGTCAAAATGTTGTTTGTTGTGGTTGTTAATATGTTTGTGGTAATGAATATACTTAGGAATGTATTGGAAGCCTCAAATGCATGTCCCATAGTGTTCAAAATGGTATTCGAATGTGTTTGTTTGCTAGTTCTTGATAGCGGTTTGATATGTAGCCGTTTGTCTGTTGGTATTCTATTCATGCTAGCGGTTTGATCTGTTTTGCTTGATAGCAGTTTGAATAGTTTTTCTAGATAGCGGTTTGGTTGCAATTTGCCTAATAGCGGTTTGCTTAGAGAAGCTTGATAGCGATTTGCTTAGATATGCCTGATAGCGGTTTTATGGATTAATCTATTATTTTATTTAAGCATGCAAACCGCTACGGAGGTTGCGGTTTGATGGAAGTTTATTTTTTTATTTTAAATATCCAAACCGCTATTTCGAATTTTTCTTAACTGGTAGCGGTTTGATATATATTTATTTAAATAATGATAGCGGTTTGGTCATGGCGGTTTGATTTAATCAAATAAAATATGGATAGCGGTTTGGTCATTGTGGTTTGATTAAAATGAATATAAAATCCTAGCGGGTCTTGGTCATGCGGTTTTCATTATTATAACAAATATAAAATCCGTAGTTGTTTGGTCACAGCGGTTTGATCATTCCATTACATAGCGGTTTGATCATTCCTCTACATAACAGTTTGATCATTCCTTTTTACAGCGGTTTGGTTATCTCACCTCACAGCGGTTTGGTGTCAAGTGGGTAGCAGTTTAGGCCAGAACCTCAAAGTTTTGGCCCATTAGTCCCAATACCCTCCCAAGGCCCAATCCAAAGGTACATTTACCTCGTTAACACCCATCCAAGACTTGTTAACTTGTATGTGCTCATCGGATATCCCTGACCAACGTTGACTTAATCTCACCGTAAACAATTGAAGCATGTCATTTATCATGACTAATGTTCTCATCTAACGTCAAATATATGTCATGTCTGCCTGTCTTTGTTGATATTCTTGTGCACAAATATGGCTGGTGAGAATGTTCCCGCTCCTGCTCCCACAAGATTTGATGATCAGATACTTCCATTGCCTGCATGGGTGCCCATTGGAAAGAGCAACTTTGTCTTGGATCTTCAAAAGAAGCAAAAGAATCCAATCTTTTAGATCTCTGTGGATATTCTACAAAACACAAACTTCTTCAGGGTATTCACTGCATTCAGCCTTCTGGTTTCTGCTATCTACATTCAACAATTTTGGAACACACTTACATACTGATGGCAAAGACTGGAAGCTTATAGTTTTCATTCTAGTTTGAAACTACCCCCTTGGATGTAATCTTCTAAGGGATGTTCTAGAGATAACTCCCATTGATCAAGCTCACTAGTTTGTGTCACCTCTGTTGGGTGATGCATTTATGGACTTTGTGAATGAGCTGGGGTATACAAAGGTAATTCACTTTGTGTCAAGAATGGCGGTGAATAACCTGTATCAGCCCTGGAGAGCAATATTGTCTATGATCAACCAATGTCTCACAGCGCTCGAACTTATGGTTTGATAGGCCCAGATACCAGTTTTCTTCAGATGCTTTGGGGCATAATTACAAGTACAAATGTTGACTATGCTGAACTTATGTGGGAAGAATTTGTACAAGCTATTCAGACTTTTCTTACTGATAAGGGCCAATCTGGGCAGTCCCACTAAGAAGGGCAGGAAAGACAAGCCTCACGTTATTCCTTATTGCCGGTTTACGAAGCTTATTATCTGTCATTTGGGGAGAACTCATAATATTCACCAAAGATCAGCATTCGTTTCATCTTGGCTGAGAAGTTATAAGACTTAGTAAAAATCCAAATTCATTCCCAAAGGCAAAGAAGATGAAGTCTTTGGAATGCCAATTCCTAACGAGCTGATCTCGAACAATATCAGGAACGCACCGTACTACAATGCTTACTTGGAAATGGTTGCAAAGCATGATCGAAAAATTGTTAGCCGAAAAAAAACAGGGAAAGGGAAAGAAGAACTGCAACTACAAGCAACCCAAGCCGAAGCTGACCTAAAGATCAATCAAAGCAAACCAGGCACCTGCACTGAACCTAAGGTAAGCAAGGAAAAAAACTTCAATGCTTCTCATGGTAGCATCCAAAAAGAAGTTTAAAGTGCAGAAAACTTTGCAAAGGAAAGCCTTCTCTCCAACTCATTGATGAAGATGAACCAACTCAAACCTGTGTAAACCCCGTATTTAAGGTCACTACTTATTCCGTACTATCGATTATTCTCTAAATTTTAAATTATTCATTTTTATTATTTTAGTTGATTCTTATTAAAATCGTCAAATTCTAAACCCTCACGAATCCTACAATGTAAATTTATTCGTTTTATCGATCGAGAAAATCAACGAAAGTCATATTTAGCCATGAGAGCTTATTTTATTTTATTTTTATTAATTTTTATCTTTTATTCGTGTTTGGCCGAAACCGCGTCAAAAATGATATTTTTACAATTTTAACATTTTAAATAAATGTTTAAGCCCAAACCAAACACTCCCTTTTATTTATTTTTACTTCTCCAATTAAACTCTAAAACAAACACCTCCTTAATTGTTTTTTTAAGCTCTAACAAAAAAAAACATCACACCACTTTAATTTTTATAAAAGACGGGAAGTCAATTGAATAATTAGGAAAGTCAAACAAAGCCCATAAGTCCCTCCCCATATATCTTTTGGTCGGCTAATAAATCCCAAACAAATACTTACCATATTTTTTTTACCAATGTTTACCTTAATTGATAAACCTTATATAAACTAAAGGGTAATACAAATTTCAACCTTTCCTAAACACACAGCTAACAAAACAACCGACCTTCTCTCCCTCTCCCCTCTGCCTTCGACGACCAGCCAACAAGAAACCTCACCTTTCAAAATCTCCATCAAAATCATCCTAATTATTCCTTCCAAATCAATCACAAACTATACCCTAAACACTTTCCCAAAAAACATATAACCACCTTGCACTAAGATTTAGAGTAGATATTTATTTTATCAAACTTTTTAGTTATGAGGGTTTGATCTATTAAAAGTTAATAGGTTCATCATGGGTTTGATATTGATGGTGTAAACAAGTTTTTGATTGCAACTCTAAATCGGAGTTTCAGATATTGTTTTGGGGTTGTGTGGTATTCGGCCAAATTCATGAAACCATAAGGGTTTATGGTTTTGATCTTCTAGCTATTCCATTGTGTTTGTAAACCTCTTGTTTTCTTTTTATGTTAATTTAATTTTTGTTGGGTGCATGTGTTTGATTTTGATTTTTATGAGATGCATGTTCTAATTTATGGTTGATCTGTGGTTTGATCATGAACATCATGTATGTGATTGGGATCTGTTATAAGATGTGTATTGGCATTGCTTTTGATTAATTAGTGATTTGGATGAGTTTTGGATTGAATTAGAGGTAGAATTAAGAAGCCATTTTCAAATCAGTAGCAAAACGTGGCTATTCCTAATTATTTTTGGCCTGGAGCCTATTATTAAATTACATAGGTGGTTAGATATAGGTATAAGCTACATGTGACTAATTGTATGGTTTATCAACTCCTCCGGATGAGGGAGTTATGGCCGTTTTACGATTGCTAGTCAAATCTGGAACATTGTTTGGAAAACAAGTTAAACTCTAGATTAACACTCTAAAATGTAGGATAGGAAAGATAATATCAGTATTATACATCTTAAACTAACTTCTCCAAGTGGATTCACTTTAATAGCTATTACGGTTTGGAAAATACGTCAAAATTAGTGTTTGGTAGGAAAATTTGGGACTGCTGCAGACCAGCAGTATAAATGGATAAATTGAAGCAAACTTTTGGCCTAAGAAGTTCTGTATTATTTTATGGGGTTGTATAAATAAGTTCAAAGTACATGTGTCAAGTTGGATAGAGCCATATCTCCTCCGGATGAGTGAGATATGACCGATTTACGGAAACTAGTCAGTTCTGAACTACTGTTTGAAAAAGGGATTTAACTCCAGATTTTTGCACTAAAGTGTTGGGTTTTAAAACATGGTTAAACATTAGACATCATAAAATTTCATCTCTATTTGGATTCAACTTGATTGCTATTATAGAATAGGATTTATGGCCAAAACCATAAGCTGTTAAGAATTTCATCGAAACTTTCTGTTTGAAGTTCCTGAGTTGTAAGAACTATTTTCCTGTGGATTGGTAAATGGTTTGATTAAAAGGCCTAATGTTTTGGAAACTAGACTTAAGTATATTTCCAGGGGTGAAAGCCTCATCCTTGTATCTTTTATAGGTTAAGAGATATGGTCTTGTAAAGTTGACTAAAAATTCAGCAACATAGTTTTACGCCTTTTTTGAGAAATAAAAGTGCGGCCACATAGTAATAAGATAAGAAACGCTAAGCGAGACATAGTAGGGACACGTTAATGTAGTATAAGTGCAGGATGTATACTCACTTTGGGATAGAATACTTTGGTTAAGTTATAATGCAATGCCATGCATATCTCAGAAACATATCTCGTGATCATTCGATTTATCTTTACGTATCGATCATCTTTATCATTCTAACCCGCATCACGTCTTTTAGGTTGTGCTTAGACGCTTCTCACTCGTCTGATGATTCATCTACTTCTGGTCTTCATCACTCCTCGGTGAGTTCATAGCCCCACCTTTTCTCTTTTAATGGTTTTCATAACTATTTTCGGGGTGAGAATACATGCTCGTTTTACTAGTAAACTTATTGATTTCTTACTCATGAGCGCTATTGAATGTTTTTTTTACGCAGCTTTTACTTGCCCTAACACTTGATTTTATTCATGTTTGATGATACATGGATTTGTTTACTATAAATTTATTAACGCTTGATTTGTTACAACATGATTGAGACTGAGATCATTGATTATCTATTTACAAAAACAATGAGATTTGAAGACATTATTTGTTTTTCTAATGGAACAACAAATGCTTTAGGGTATGCTTGACCCGTTATGAAATTATATGCATAGAGTCGCATTACCAAAGTCCTAATTTCATGAACGTTTAATTGCCCTGTAGGGTGAACGCTTAGTAATTTAATAGATCTTTTGGGTTTAAAAACCCGTCCGAGTCTGAATCGAATTCTTTTCGAGCACCTTTTTAACGAGCGATTTGATATTGTGAAATCGTAGGTAGGAGGAATAATACTAGTACTGGACACTGTTATTTGCATTTGATATGCGTTATTGTTAAGGTTTCGGTGTCATGAGCTCAATGCGGTAATGTTGAATGATACTATGAAATACTGTCGCTGCCTGATCTTAAACCTTGTGGTCCACTACTGATTATTACTTAATTTATCGAATCACTTTGAAATGTTGTAGCGCTGCTTTTCTTACTGAAATATTTACTTGAATTATTTCAATGTTGTTTTTACTTAAACCTATCAATTCACCAACATTATTGTTGACGTTTTTGCATGTATTTTCTCAGGTTATATTCTTGCTAGCTGAGCAATGGGAGCATTCGAGTCGCGTGGATATCAAAACTTTAAAGACTTGGTTTTTCTTCACATTCGACAACCATTTATTATTAAAATATACAAAGGAGTCATGTTTAAACTCTTGTAATCTTGTTAAATTATAAATTATTGGGACCTAAAATTACTCTGATTTATTTAAATCGAATGTGACATTTTATTAAACGTCTCTTTTAAGGTCATTTTCTGTAACTTGTGTGTATGAACTATGAAGTAGCACCCCAAGTGGTATTACGCTGTGTTGTTGATATTTTAGGGGTGTTATAGATTGACAGCCCGCAAAATCCTATTCTAAATCAACCAATAACACATTTAAATCTTCAATTGAGCCATCACAAGGCCAAGATACTTCAATGCAATCTATCCCATAACCATTATACCTCACATACACTAATTTCTGAGGCGTTGAGGATATGGGATTTTTAGTTTGTATGGTTTGGGTATTGGTGTTTATTTGACTGGTTTTGGTTTTTGAGTTTTAGTCTAAGGTGTAGGTTCTTTATCTTCATCTTCATTATCGCTATCGAAGTTGATGGAGCTCCAGAATCGTTTTTTTGTCATTTAGGTTAACTGGTAGGTCATAGGATTTACCACTTTGTGTAAATACGACGTTTACATGTTCGTTTCGAGCTTGTGGTGGTTGATAAAGTTTAGATGGGAAACCTTTTGGGTTAGGCTGAGTGTTATTGGGAAGAGATCCAAAAGGTTAACCGGATTGCTTGTCAGCAAATCTGTCAAATTTTGCTTTGAGATTTTAGATCTCGCTTGATGATTTTTAGTTGTTGTTTCGATTTAGTTTTTTAAGATCCATAAAATTATCTTTGACAAAAGAATTAGTAGAGTGTTGAGCTTTTATGAAATCGCTTAGTTGTTTTTGGAGGTCGAGTTTAGCATCAGAATGAGATTGACAGTTGTCTTGGTTGTAATCGTTTCTTCCGCTTAAAAGGGGACAATTTATCTCCAGGTTCTGAATCATGATCGCGGTAATCATTGTAAAAACGAGTACGATGGAAGGGTTTAGTTGTTTTGAACGAGATTGAAATTCTTTATAGGGCCATAATTTTGTCAGTGTCAGAATTAATGTTACCTTCATCGGCGAAAGCAACGGGATTCTTAAGAGATGGTTTTGTTTTTTGGTTTTAAGCCCAGTCAAGCTTGAGTAAGACTTTGTCTTTGAGAAGCTGATAAGCTTGATTTGGTGTTTTATATAGAAAAATACCACCAGCTGCGGCATTTAGAACTTCTTGGGTAGTTTCGTTAAGCTCGTGATAAAATATTTTTATGATGTTGCCTTTGGATAGATTGTGACCATGGCAGTTTCTGAGAAATTCCTTCATACTAAGCCAAGAATTGTTTAGAGATTCGTTTTCATGTTGGAAAAAGGCTCGGATTTCTTTAAGGAGTTGATAAAAAAGAACCGGGGACAGAATCGGCTAGTGGAAGCGGTTCGAAGTTCATCCTACATTTTGATAATTCCTTCGTTTAGTTCATCTAGCTAGGTTTTTGCTTCTTCAGTTAGTGATGGGGGAAACATCATCAGGCGGATAGCTTCATTCTCGGTGTCTCTGTATCTAAACATATCAAATATTCCGAGGAATTCGTGAATGTGTTTATGAGGATTGGTTTTGATTCTACCATCGAATTGGTTTCCTTTGACAAGAGTCAAGTGGTTACCTTTAATGGAAAATTTGTTTTTGGTTTTAGGAATGGTGATTGCGAAACCGGGAGTCGAAGCGACAACACGGTTAGCAGCCCACATGGGTTCGTCATCCATGGGATTGAGGTTTTGAAGGGTAATGAGAAAGTGATGGAAGTAATTGATGTTGAGAATTGGCGCGTAGACAACTCTCGGCTCACCACCACCACTTTTAGCTCTGTTTTATGTGTGAGGTAAGTAGTTTCTTTGTTCGAATGGAACTCTTCTGTTTTGTCGACAAAGTCTTCGATTCAGAGTACTTTCAGTTTCAGGTAATGGATCGACATGTTCAGAGTTGGAAGCACGTATATGCATCCAAAGGAGAATTTGTTTGGGTTAGTTTCCAAATATGGTGATTTTTGAAAAAGCGGGGGTATTAAAAATTATTTTAAAATTTTGATTACAGAACAGCTTTGAAATCCCCAGTAGCGGCGCTAAAAACTTTGATGTGTTTCAAAAGCTTTTAATTTATAAGACTGAAATTACCGGTTATTAGATGGAAACACATAGGTAAAAGAACCCACGTATGTAGTATAATCTTTTTTAGGTAAGACGAGGTCGTCCACATGGATTTGCGTAGTGTTCGAATAATCAAATGAAAAATAAACTTTAACATGTTTATATTAAACTGAACTGAATTCAATAATGAGAAGGATGATTCATCTGATAATATTCATATATAACATTATATGCAATGGTGATTAGTTCCGATATAAACTTAGGACCTTATTTACTTTTAAAAGGGTTTTCTCATCAGAAAGAGTTTTCACAATTTAACTTGTTAAACTTAAGACTTATATTTAGTTAACTCGATCAAATGTGTCACTCAAGTAATCCAGTTACTATTATACCAAATCTATTTTGTTTATCAAATAACGTAAGTGGATTTCTCGTCACAAGACGATATAAGATTATAGACATCTTTAAAAAACTATATAGTTAACAATGGGTCTTTCGACATATTTCGGTTGTGAGTATATAATCCAAGTTGATAATCAACAATTTATAAGAATTGGTCACGATAGGATTTTAAACATTAAGTTAAGATTAACAAATCATAATCATACCAAACGCCTTTATTCATGATATTATTTTCACTGGAGTATTCATGAGAGATTTCTCCTCCTCAGGGCTATGAGTTCATATAAAATTAAGTAGAATTACAAGAAACATACTATATCCGAGTGAGAATATGGATCAAACTCTACCCGTAATAGTATAGAATCATAGTACAACCTTTATTTCTTCTAAATTCTGTGATATTCGTCTTTGTTCTTTGTGGTTTGATCTTCAATCTTCAAGTATTTGTGGTGTTTGTTAACTGAAATGATAGATGAGAAGATTGGAATGGATTTGATGAAGAGATGAATATGATTGAAGGAATGATTTTGGATGAGAAATTCGTCCTCTATTTATAGGCTGAGTAGGGTCAAAGTGCGGCGCACAAGGAATATTGTACGGTGTAGTTTGGTTAAGTCGGTGGGAATTTTTCTTAAATGCTGCTAGGGATGTGTCTGGCGCACTATTGGAAATGTAGCGGCGGACTTGGTGAGCTAAAGCAGATTTCATAATAATTATCTTTATTTCGTTGACTCTATAAGAAGTGCGGCACACAAATGATTTATGCGGCGTACTTATAGTCTTTTTCAGCTTTGGTCCTTTCTTTTCTTCTATCTTGCTTTCCAATAACTATAAACACTTGAACTTTGTCCTTTTGAGCTTGGGATGATTCCAAGTGGAAACAGCAGTAATTACATGCTTTAAGTATCAAACATTCATGAGAATGATAAAATATATATAAATAACGCCGACAAAAATATGTATAATTAAGGCATTATCAGACCTCTGACAGGATATTGAAAATTCTATTTCTTGTGTACTAACTTTGTTAGAGTTTGCAGACATGACACCACTACCACCTAGGGCTCTGAGGAATTTGTGGCTTAGATACCAAGTTAAGGGATACACTGAGGATATTGTACATGATTTCGAGCAGAGACTAGATATGATTTTTGGTAGACATGTTAACCGGGTACATGTGTTGGATTTTGCGGGGTTGACTGATGAGATGAGGCAGGTTTTGACTATGAGTATGAGGATGGTTTATACTGGGAATGAGGGACAGGAGTTGTTTACTAGTCATGCAAGCATGGAACATACTTTTAAATTGATGGACACTGTACCACCTTCACCTTATGATTCACCTCTTACAGGAGGTTACATACCTGGAAGTGATGAGGGTAGGTTGAAACTGAAAGAATTAATGGCTATATATACAAAATTGTCAAAACAGGTGCTTGACTTTAGAGAACAGAGAAGGATGAACAAGTGTGAGATCTCAAACTAAAGCAAAGAGTCAAGAAATTAGAAAGAAAGAGGAACATCTCACACCCAAGAAGGAGGATATACAGGCAGGTTGAGTCTTCTGATGATGATTTGGATGAGGAGGATGCATCCAAATAGGGGAGGGAAAGTGATAAGACAAAGTCAATGTTCCAAGATAGTGACTTTGATGTACTTGATGATGACATGGAAGATGTTGAAGGAGAGACAGTTCATACTACTACTACTGGAGTTAGTACTGTTAGTACACCAGTTACTACTGCTGGTGTAGCTATTAGTACTACTGAATCTAGAACACCTCCAATAACTGCTGCAACTACATTTATAGATGAAGATCTTACCATTGCTTAAACTTTGATAAAAAAGAAGGAAGAGAAAGCTAAGGAGAAAGGAGTTGTTATTAAAGATGTAAAAGATTCTCCTAGACCTATCAGATCAATAACTACACTGCAACCTCTTCCAACTATTGATCCAAAAGACAAAGGTAAGGGTGTTTGTTCTGGTGAGAAGAACCTAAGAAGGAAACATAGAAAGTAAAAAGAAGGGTCATTTTTTTTTTTTCAAGGGTTAGCTCAAATTGAAAGTGATGCAGAGTTAGCTCAAAGATTACATGAGGAAGAGTTAGCAGAGTTGGACAGAGCATAAAAAGAAAGACAAAAGCTACCAACATTAAAAATAAGGAAAAAACTTAAAAGAAATTATAAGAATAAGAAAAGAAAAAATTATAAGTATCAGCTACTAGTGCTGATTTAGCTGATGAGTATGATGAAATTCAAAGCCTGGAATAGATGCTGATCATGAACTAGCTGTAAGACTGACACATGAAGAGCAAGAAAAGTACACAATTGAAGAAAGAGCCAGATTGTTAGCAAAATTTTTTGAAAGAAGAAAGAAATAATTAGCAGCAGAAAGAGTAGAGGCAATAAGGAACAAACCACCTATAAGAACTTAAGTCAGGAACAAGATGATTACTTACCTCAAACATATGGGTAAGTACACTCTATCAACAACTAAAGCACAACGACTTTGAAGAGTTCAGTAGATTTATGAAAGAGAGAAGAAGTAGATTGATGATTTAAGCCTATAGATGTTGACGGCAAACAGCAAGCAAAAAACACTAAAAGGGACCAAGAGCAGATTCTAAAGAAGAAAGTTCCAAGAAACAGAAACTAAAAGAGGATAATGATGCTGAAAAAGAGGAGCCTAGAGATAGTATGGATGTAGTTCCAAGGGGATGATACTGTATTGATGTCTGATCTCTGGCCACCAAATATCCATTTGTTGATTGGAAGACACTTATTTTAAATGAAAATATAATGTATTATCAAATCATCAGAGCAGATGGAAGTTCTAAGAATTACAAGATATTCAGTGAGATGCTTGATGATTTTGACAGACAAGATATGATAGATCTACATAGGTTTGGTAAATGAAAGATATGAGATAACAAGTCCAGAAGGATATGGACTTGTTTACTTTGGGGAGATCTAAAGACCTTATTTGAGGCCTAATGAGAAGATGAAAATATGGAAGAATCAACGACTACAACTTGATAAGCTGGGAGATCGTTTGTCTCATGTGGTGTTTCATGTACTGGTTGATGAATACTGGAGTTGTATTCACATGATGATTGAGAAAGGTCTATCCTCTAACTCAAGAAATTGCTTTCACAGGATGCTAAATCAAAAGAATAAAGGTGATTATGAAAGTGGAAATGGCACTTTGAGCTTCTCAGATTTACAGAATCACAACTTCAGAAGTAGAAGAGTGTTTAGATACATCCTCTTGATGATCAAGATGCTGATACTAAATAAACTTGATGATTAACAAGGTGAATATCAAGTTTAGGGGAGGATTGTTAGGAATTGAAGGCTTCTAAAGTTACTACTGTTAGTTTTGGAAGTTAATACTGCTGGTTCAAGATTGTGCTGCTGTTGAAGTTTAAAGAAAATAGTCTAAGTTATTAGTACTGCTAGCTATAATAGTTAGTGCTGCCAGTACATTGTTAGTATTGCCAATATAGTTAGTATTGTTAGTTAATACTTAGTGCTATTAGTCTTGTATAGTTAATATGATTATTATGATATGCATGCGTTAACATTAGGAAACCTACAACATAGCAAAAAGGACATTAGATATGCATTATCATTATACGCGTTTTGTAAGCCCATTAGGGTTTCCTTGGTGTATAAAAGGAACCCTAAGGCATAGATCTAGATATCAGTCTTTCATAGTTTTTCATAGCTTCAAGGTTGTAAACCCTAACACTGTCAAAGAGTGTTCGTATTAATATATTGGAGCTTATTGTCTTTTGGTTTTATAATTCTGTGTGTTTAAACATTCATTACTGTTAATTCTTCTTAGTGGGTATAAACTAGATTCTGCAGGTTTATATCATACACTCAAAGTTTCAATCTTGGCCTTTGGATTTATCCAGGATACTAAAACCCTACATCAAGCTTAAAGGAGTTCAAAATTGTTTATTGGGATCAAACAAGTCCTATTATTCCCTATTTGATGCTGACAAAACAAACAAAAGAATCCCAACAATCTTCCCCTATTTGATGATGACAAAACAAACAAAGTCGTGTACGAACTTCATCATAAAGCCAAAGCTTCCATTTAAGTAGATTTCCTTTGTACCATGCCATACCAAAGATCTATAAGTTTCCAAATGTACCTATTAACGCCTTCTTCCCCTTTTTGTCATAATCCAATAGGGGACTTATGAATGTAAGCAACTTTGATCATGACCACTAGAAACCAATATCACACTTCTAATCCAAGCCTTCTAACTCCTTAAATTACCCACCATTAAGCACAATAAGAAAAATGAACTTGAGTAGTAGAAACTCACACTAGCAGTAGTAATAATGACTAGCAGTAGTAAAAACCTTCACCTTAATGACGCATGTAAATGGTTAAACATTTTAACATTAAGCTTCCCCTGAAACCCATATGTTAACCATCTCTTGAATCTTTAATTCTGTAGGCTCTATGTAATGATTGCTGATGAAGAAAACTAAGTATAACAAACTTGATGCTGAAGTAGAATAACCCAAACTTGTGTCTTATATCTTGTACTATCCACGTGACATCGAACTTATAAATAAATCTGTGAAATATAAGTAGATCGCAACCTCTTTGTCATAATCCTCATCTTCTATGAGACATTGACCACAACAACGTAACTCCTTATAGTGATAGCAAAGACATATTGCTAGATTTGACATGTCTTCGTCACAACATTGAAAACACAAACAAGTTACCTTTAAATGTTGTAAGCCATTTGAGATATGATAAAAACACGTACCCAAGTAATTCCACTTCAACTTCAAATAGGTGATAATTAATATTCTTCGTAATCAATTGTAGCAAAGAATCCAAATACGATACTTTTTAGAACATTTAAAACCAAAACCAATAATTTTCTTCCTATGTGTGTCATCCGATAACCAAAACCATGAACTGTCTGATACTAACACTATTAATATCATCAATCAGTATTAAATCTTCCCCTTAAACCAAGCAGTAGTAACCAATAGTAGTAACTTCTTCTATTGGCAGTATTAAGTATATGAACAGCACTAACCTTCGTTTAAGTTCAACAGTAGTAACTGCTAACATTTACCCTAGCAGTAGAAACTTAATACTGGGAGCATTAAAAATATACTAGCAGTATTAATCATACTAGAAGCACTAAATATAATATGGCAGTATTAACCTTTAGTGATAGCAGCATTAACATGAACTGGCAACACTAATCTTCCTTTGGAAGCATTAACCAGTTACTTGGCAGTATTAACGTCTCCTAGTAGCACTAACTTACATAAGCAGCACTAATAATCATAAGCAGCAGCACTAACCTTCAAAGATAAGGCTAGCAGTATAATGTTTTACCTTGGCAGTAGAAACATCAACGCGAGCAGTACTAACTTGTAACCACTGTTTAAGGATACCTTTTTTTAAGTATCCAGATGACGCTTTTTAGTGTCACAAAGCTGTTACGAATCCGTCATAAATTAGCATTCTCCTTAAACAAAGCATCATGTTTACTGTAACACAACATTGATATCGAACCAAGAAACACTTGTTGCCCTTCCCTTGATGTCGTTTATACACAAAAACATGCTTTCTGTTTTGATTATAATTAGGGTTTGACAAACCCTAATGTTGCCGAATGTGACTAGTACCCAAAACAGAAAACTTAAACCTTCTTTTCTTCATAAACTCGACATCAAACACACCTTGTAGATCCTAGATCAAGAGCTACGAGGATCTGATACCAATTGTGGAGTTTGAAATAACTCCTTAGATCGTTTAAGACTCGAGAATGATTAGTTCTCACCTAGGATAATGATAACACAGATTGAATATTTACACAACGGAATTAATAAGAAATAAATCAATGTTATCACAAGATTTTCTTTTATTAATCACAGCCCCAAATACTATTTGATCAGAATAGATCGGTTACTCTAACTAGTAACATGGATTTACAATCCTTGAGGCTACACCATAGACGTATATACTTTCTACTAACTATCTAACTAACTAATACTGTGTACACACACACACACATACACGTTTTTATAGACTCTTATTGGGAGAGTACTATGTTTTTTGGATGCCTAACACCATATGCCTGATATCTCTTTATATACTAGAGATATCTAGGTTTACAAAGGATAAGAACAAATTACAAAAGATAAGAACAAATAATATCTTCCTAACATATAATATTATCTTCTGTATCTTTATCTTCTTAAGGAGATCTTATGAAATCTTCAAAATCTTCCATCTTTTGAAGAATTCTTCTTTTGCATTTAAGTCATTTTGTTTCATTCACTTTGTCTCATCAAATCAAGAATCCTAACAATATTTCCCTGCCAATATATGGGTCGCTTTCACCCACCACAACCCACCAGTTTTATATGGCAGTAAAATAGTCGGCGCACGCAAGCAATAATCTCTTCATTGCCAATGTGAATGTTTTTTGTAACAATAGAAGTATGATAAGGGTTTTGTCAATATCGCGTGGGCCAACTTATACTTTTATCTACTCCCTCCGTCCCATTTTTATTGTCCACGCTTCCTTTTCGGGATGTCCCAATTTAATTATCCACTACTAAAAATAAATAGGGAAGTTTGATAAAATTTACTATATTATCCTTGTTTGAAATTATTATTGCAAACTTTTAAAAAGACTTTAATTAATTAGATAAGGGTAAAATTGTCATTCTGTCAAAAAGTAGGAAAGAGAAAGCAGTAATAAATGCACTTTTCTTAAAATGTGTGTTTTTTGTCGGGGGACAATAATTTTGGAACAGAGGGAGTATTTATTAAACGGGCGCATGCGATAGAAATTGAACCCTTATCACAGTCACCATAAATAATTAAGTAGACCAAACAACATAAGTAAACATGGCGTAACAGCCTATCAATTGTAACAACAAATAACATAAATCAATCAGCATGCATAGAAACTATCTAAAATAAAAAATACAAATCTTTAATAACTACAAGCAGAGACCATAAGCTGGTTCGGGTTGTATACCAAGATGTCCAATTCTTTTTATAACCCGCTGTCAGATGTTTCTGTAGAATCGACTGCCCATATTAACCTGGAATTTCCAATAAAAACATTAAGGTCATAGGATTAGTCGATTCTGCAGAAACACCGAACAACATCCCATGCATATTGTATCGTGCTGTAGAGTTTCTTTCTGTTGGGTCGTCTTAACGTGCGGTAACATATGATATACGAAATGGTGAGATAAACACACATAAGACCAAGGCTCAGGTAAGTAGGTAATGAATAATACATTATTCGATAACAGTGGCTGCTAGCAATTTATGTTGCCATGTCTATTCATAACACATCAAAGTTGTATTCATACCTTTTCAAATTCATCATTGCCTTTCTATAAAAAAGACATTTGTTGTGGCTACAAATATTTTAGACCGCGGTGCCAACACGCAACATATATGATGTAAATTTTATTACACAAATGGCAATAACACCCATTGAGACTTAATATGGAGACAAAGTTACACATGAAACATGTATTAGACTAGCTGATATGTCACTCATGGTAAACGTTTGTGTGCACGAAAAACATAAGTGACACACCAGCTGGCCTAAGAAATATATCATGAACATGTTATTCTTCAAGCAAACACACCCTACGAAATAACACGACTTGAACAACTTAGCTGATACAACCACACACGTCTGTAAAGCTGGGAAAACTGCCATAGCTGCATTGGTATAAACGCCCCGCCAAGATATGAAAATCCTCGCACTTTGTATAGCATGTCATGGTTGTAACTGCAATATAAACCGTACCATGTATCCTTTATCAAAAATAAACATGTTGAGAATTATGGTGTAACACCCCCAAAATGGGTCGCAGCGGAATAAGGATCCGGGGCATGTTACTTTGAGATCAACAGCACAAGATATATATAAGAACGACACAAAAGTCGTTTAAACTGATACATTGGATTTAAATAAAAGACATGTTACAAAAGCTTATAGCTTTACTTGTTCTTTATTTAATATTTACAAAAGACGACATAGATTTCCCCAAAACATGATGCTCCTAAGTCTTTAACAGTGCAATCCAAAACACAATCCAATGCATCCCTTGGCATCTCGTGCCTAATGACCTCCTGAAAACATTGCTTAAAACGTCAACAAAATTGTTGGTGATTTCATAGGTTTATGTATTTAAATTATGCAGGACCGCAAGATTTTCCCGTGATGTTACAACAGATGCCAACAATCACAAAACCAGATTATTGTTGCACTAAGCTCATGACACCGAAGCTCAACCTATATTTGCTATTTATAGCAGTTATTTGCCCGTACAGATGTTGTAACCCGCAACATCCAAGTCCGACATGGTCAACGTTCGTTCCTAGTGATAGCTAATCACCCAAACGGGGAGGTTAATCCCAATAGATCTATTTATATCATTCGCGCTCACATAATGTAATTCACAACTACATCTATGCAATTAACAGTTCATGAATAATGGGCTCAGGAGGGTTATCGCAACTTAGGCAAACACATAATCAATATATTACTTTCAACACTTGCGTCCAATTTATAAAACAAGCATGTTTCCACCCCAAATAATATCAAATCAGTAAAACTGTAAAAGTGGGGCTATGAACTCACCTTGAGTACAGATAGCTTAAATAATCACAGATAAAACGTCACGCAAGACGATAAATGCAACCTATTTAAATTAAGGCCGTATAAGTACAGAGTACTTAAATTAACAACATTGAATATAATCTTATAGTAGTTACATCGTGCTATCGTTCGGGCTATCATAATTAAAGAGAAAAACAAGACGGATCACGCTGTAACCACCCTTTAGCTGGTTAAGGATTTTTCGAAGCCCAAAAACATCGTTTTCTATGAGAAATTGACATTTTTCAGTTTTTTTTGGAATTTTTCGCCGCTGATTCCGAATCAAATCACTCACGGTTTTCTATTGATTTTGTAAAAACCCGTTAATTCATTTATCGGTTTTAATCATAGACGTGTAAAATCCCGTGAACGTGAATTGCTTACACAACCACAACTTCAATCACATCATATCCACTTAAGATCCAACAAAATCTTTCACACTTCATAATTAATAACCAATCATTCATCATGTCTACTCCAGTCAACACATCCTCCACAGATAGTCAAATGCACAATAATATAATGGCAGCTGGTTCGAAAGATAGACCACCAATGCTTGGACCAGGAAGATATTCACAGTGGAGATCACGTTTTCTACGGTACATTGACACAAAACCAAATGGTGGCGGACTGAAAAAATGCATACTAAATGGTCCCTACGTGCCAACAAGTGTACTTATCCAAGCTGTTCCAGAAGCTGAAGGTCGTCCTGCAGTTCACCCAACATACAGCAATTGAAACTGTATTGAACATGACTCCAGAGAACAAAGAACACTTTCAGTCTGAAAAGGAAGCAATTTTCTTGCTTTTAACTGGTATTGGAGATGAAATCTATTCCACTGTTGATGCTTGCAACACAGCAAATGAAATGTGGATAGCCATTGAAAGGCTACAACAGGGTGAATCGTTGAACGTACAAGATGTAAAGACCAATCTGTTCTGGGAATTTGGAAAGTTTACTTCTCGAGATGGAGAATCCATGGAGTCGTATTACTCACGGTTTTACAAATTGATGAATGAGTTGACAAGGAACAACTTGCAAGTTACAACAATGCAAGTGAATGTTCAATTTTAACAACTTCATACACAGAATGGTCTAGATTTGTGACGAATCTGTCAAGCAGCTGAAAAGATAGACCATGTCTATATTCACAGAAAGGTTGGACATTCTGATAGCAGTTTCAACTCGAGGTTAAGATATACGTGCTGAGAGAATAGTCAAAAGTGCAATTCCATTAGACTCAATTGCGGTCTGCTCAACCATAGTCAGATACTTACTATCAAAGAACTAAAACCTCAAAGATCAAATGCAACATCATCTTCCAAAAGACCAAGTGCATCTACCAGACACAAAGGCAAAGAGATCGCCAAACCAATTACACCTCAATCTGAGTCGGTTTCAGTTTCTGATGAAGACAGTGATCCTGAACAAGCTCAGAGGGACAAGGAAATGCAAAAGAATTTGGCACTCCTTGCAAAGTATTTCAAGAAGCTCTACAAACCTACCAACAACAACCTTCGAACTTCTTCAAACTCCAGGAACAAGACTGAAGATACCACACCAAGGTATAACAATGACAATCAGTCAAGGCAGTTTGGGAATCAAAGGACAATGACAGTTGCTGGGGCTAGGGAAACAGTAGGCAGTCAGGTAGTGCAACAGACTGGGATACAGTGCTTTAACTGCAAGGGATATGGGCACTATGCAAAGGAATGCAGGAAGCCAAAGCGGGTTAAAGACTACGCGTATCACAAGGAAAAGATGATGATGTGCAAACAAGCTGAACAAGGTGTTCCTCTGCAAGCTGAGCAAGCTGATTGGCTAGAGGACACGGATGAAGAAATTGATGAACAGGAATTGGAAGCACATTACAGCTACATGGCAAAGATTCAGGATGTCTCACCTGAAGGAACCAGTTCTACTGGTCAGCCATTGGAACAGGTACAAAATCAAAATGAAAGTAATGTGTATGACAATGTGAGACGACATTCTGAGCAACCTGAATCCATTAACGACACATATGTTTTGGAGAAGGATGATAGCAATGTCACTCCTGATTCATCAAATATATGTACTAATGATAATCAGGTTGATCAAAATGCTGCAGAATGTGTTGATGAGCGTGCTGCGCTTGCTAATTTAATTGCTAATTTAACTCTTGATACGGAGGAAAACAAAACGATTTTAAAGCAATTAAAGAAAGCAACGCATCATTACTCAGAAATGGGAAAAGTGCAAAACTAAAACATTGATGCATAACCAAATAGTGCTTTGGGGGAGGCTATTAGTTGTCGGGATAGTTGTCTGATTGCACTTCAGAACAAACAGAATGAGTTTGAGAAGTACAAAGCC
The DNA here is from genome assembly GCA_026074375.1 of Tanacetum coccineum. Taxonomy (NCBI): domain Eukaryota; kingdom Viridiplantae; phylum Streptophyta; class Magnoliopsida; order Asterales; family Asteraceae; genus Tanacetum; species Tanacetum coccineum. Next base: position 87,077 of record BQNB010002889.1, read on the forward strand.
TTTAATGACCGGACGATTGATTATGAGATTCTTCAAACAAAGTTAAATGAAACTCTAGGACTATTAGCTTTAAAAGGACATTGGTAATTAAAGAAGGTTTAAAAACTAAAGCCTATGAAATTATGTAGTTCTTAATCAAAAACACGATGAATATAGTCAAAAGAGTCTTTTAACCTAATGTCACAAACTGGAAGGTTATTCTCAAAGAGAACACAAAGGTCATTCGGCTTTAAAGGATAACAGGAGAAAAAGATATTGACAAAATGATTGGAAATGGACAAACAGTTAAAGTTTTTGAACTAAATTGTTTATACTCTGTATCAGTCAATCGTACCATTCATATGTTAGCACCAAAATGCTCGAGACATAATAATGGTAGACCAACCTTTGCTAATCCAAGGTACCTCAAGAAAGCTCAATCTGAGAAGCCCTGTTTGTATGAGATCCCATTTGATACTTCTGATCCTGCAAACAGATTTGCCCCTGAAAGGGAAGAGACCACGACTCTTGATAACGAGAGTAGATCAAAATTGAATAAAGATTATGTTAAACCATATGATTACACAAAACAAAATAGTCTTTATGAAATTTATTATAAAGCGACCCTCAACTGGAGGTATCTTATCAGTTGGAAAACGCGGAAAGGAAGTTAGGAAGACAAGTAGAGAAAACATTTGTTAGATCAAAGCCAACACATTGCTAAAAACGGTTGCCTTTCTACCCGTTTCAAAATCACATTAGTACAAAGTGACCAAGTTTAACGAAATGACATTTAAACATCAATCAATTTAGGAAATAGTTGATCAAACTTGTTTAAACATACTAGCTTAATACTTCCGCGTGCCAACTGCTCATGATATGGAACTTTTGATAAAAACCTTTCTAATGCCTCTTTCCATAAAATCACAAAATGATAGCTTTCGTTTTGAACATGAACTTAAAACGGAAATGCATGAAGATTTTGAGTACGTTAAATCCCTTGAAAAAGAGATTGACGAACTTGAATCTGAGAAGGCTGATTTTTCAAATATGTATGATCTACTTCTTGAAGAGTGTGTGTCTAAAGATGTTATATGTTCATATTTGCATTCTTTGTCTGAATTTAATGCTCATACTGAATTGCAATGCATGTATCTTCATAAAGTCAAAGAATGTGAATGTCTTGCACAAAAGCTGTCAAAACAAACTGAATCTGTTAATAACGAAGTTCATAATAAGCTTTTAAAAAGTTTTTCTAAACTTGAAAAACACTCGATTTCTCTTGAAACCTTCTTTACAAACATTGTAAAGAACAGATGAAAACAACCCAGTTTGCCAAATGAAAAAAAGCTTCTAATGTATTTGAAAAGAACTGTGAACAATATTATGAAATACAAGATTTGAAAGCTCAATGCAGCAAGAACATGGTGATAAATGAGTTAAAGAACTCATTCTGGTACAAAAGGAATGTCTGTGGAAAACTCAGTTGATAAACCATCTGTTGTCGACAACCAATGCTCAACGGATTCAAAACCAACAGTTTTAGGAAAACTGACTCCTTTTTCAAATCTCTGAACATGAGAAGTTTTCAAACAAAACAGTCGGTTAATAAAACTAATGTGTCGGATGGTTTATTTAAACCAGTCACTAAACAGACTTTGCCTCAAAATAGAAACCAAGCGATTCGGAAACACAAATGTGCTTAAACCAGGAATGTTTAGAATTGCCTCCACCACAACACAAACTAGAACACCACAGTTGCCTCATGCTTCTAGGAATACTAATCCTCACATGTCTAAATCTTCAGGAGTAATTCACACTACTAGTGTTAGCAGACCACAGCTTAAGTGCTATCAAGTTAAAGATAAGGTCGTGCCAAACAATAGTCAAGTGAAGTTTCAAAAGAAGGAAGTAGAAGACCATCATAGGATTTCTAGTATTTCTAAGAAAACAAAGTCTGTAACTACGTGTAATGACAGTTCAAACTCCAGAACTTCGAATGTAAATGCTGTTTGTGCTGAATGTGGAAAATGTGTGTTTAATTCTAATCATGATGCTTGTGTTTCTAAATACTTGAAAGACGTGAACGCTAGGACTAAGAAGCCTAAGGAAGTGCCTATTAGTGCTAGTAAACCCAAGAGAAAAGCGAACAATTGTTGCAACACCATAAGAAACAGTTGCATCAGATACCAACATTCAGAAATCCAAGAGTTTACTATAAGAAGTTGTATGAGTATACAAATAGGAATGGAGTGGTGGATAGCTAAGAGATGTCATCAGATTTTACTGGACACAAAAATCCATCAGGAACCAAAAAGAATGGATGCCTAAGATTAGGAAAAGATGTTGAGTCAACATGTAGTAGTCCTACTATAGACATTGTCTCTAGAATTTTACTAATGTCTTGAAGATATCATTCCTTGATCCCCATTTGTCCAATATTCCATCGTCCTCTAATTCTCTTGCAGATTGTACAACTATCATATTCATTGTTGACATCTGGATGCATCAAAGACATTGACGGGCTAATCTCAAGCTTTTTGTGTAATTTTGTGGAGAAATTTATAGGTACTGTTCATTTGAAATGACAGTTGCTTCAATTCTTGTTATGGAGATCTGATTCAAGGGTATGTCAACGATCAAACGGGTTTAATTACGTCGAAGGCCTCAATCATACTCTTTCTCGTTGGTCAATTCTGTGATGCTGATTTGGAGGTTGCCTTTCCGGAAATCTACATGTTTTGTGAGAGATTCTTCAGGAAAGATTTAATACTGGTAATCGTGGATCTGATCTCTATACAATTTCTCTTCAAGAAAACAACTTCATCAACTCCAATCTGTTTCATGGCTAAAGCCTCACCAACTCAAGCATGGTTATGGCATCGAAGACTTTCTCATTTAACTACGATTTCATCACCTTACTCTCAAGAAAGATGTTGTGACAGGCATATCCTAAAGTTGAATATTGTCAAGGATCAAACTTTGTTCATCTTGGTGAAATGAGTAAAGCAAAAAGAAGTTCATTCAAGACAAAAGCTGTTCCTAGTTCCAAAGGAAGGCTAAATTTGCTTCACATGGACTTGTGTGGTCCAATGCGCGTTGCAAGTATAAATGGGAAGAAGTATATTCTGGTGATTGTTGATGACTATTCAAGATACACTGGACTCTTTTTCTACGATCCAAGATTAACACAGAAGTTCTCAAAGACTTTTCTCACTGATGATTCAACGCAATCTTCAAGCTCAAGTATTTCTGTTAGTTAGGACAGAGGCACGGAATTCATTGAACAGAAAACTCCATGCTTATTTCAAAGAAGAAGGCATTGAACATCAAACTTCCACTCCTCGAACACCTGAATAGAACGGCGTTGTCGAAAGACGGAACCGTACTCTTGTTGAGGCTGCTCGTACGATGCTTTCAGCTTCCAAGCTTCCATTTATCATTTTGGGCAAAGACACGTTGCAAACCGCATGCTATATCAGAACAGATCAATCATCTATCCTCCTCATGGAAAGACGGCAATCACATCATAAATGACAGGAAACCTTCAAGTAACATCTTACATCTTTGGTTGCATTTAGTCATAACTAGAGATGGGGAAACTCTGGATAAGATGAAAGAAAAAGGGGATCCATGTGTCATGGTGGGATATTCTACTCAGTCGAAGGGATATCGTGTTTACAACAAGCGAACAAGATTGATAGCTGAGTCCATACATATCAAGTTTGATGAAATCAAAGAAATGAAGTTTGTCACAAACTAGTTCAGACCTCGGCACCACAACGACAAGGATGTCTGTGGAAAATGTCGCCTTCAGCCTCGTTCCTCAAGGACAAAAGGCGTCAGACTATGACATCTCTGACCCCGTGCCCCCCAAACTTAAATGTTGTTCATTCAGCAGAGATGACAGGATTGTCACCAAAATAGGGTTAGAATTTCTCTTCAGTCCTTTACTTGAAGAATATTACAATCCAACACACGGTCAAGCTGAGCGAAGACAACAATGATTAAAGCACGAATAGCATCATTTCATTGAAAGTGAATTTATCAATCCTTTTTGTACACGGGTACAAGAAATTGGTGAGTCTTCCTCACGCAACATTGATAATACCGATGTGCATTCATTTCAACCACAAAGTCATGATTACCGATGGACCAGAGATCATCCATTAGAACAAGTATGTGGAATCCATCCATGCAGTTCATACCAGACGACTGCTTGCCACAGATCCTGAAATGTGTATGTTCGCGCTCACAGTGAGTATTGTTGAACCAAAGAACATTAAGGAGGCAATGGCTGATTCTGCATGGATGAAAAAAAAAAAAAAATAAAAAAAAAAAAAACGCAATGCAGGAAGAACTTCATCAGTTGACAGACTAAAAGTCTGGGAACTAGTCGACAAACCATTTGGCAAGATGATTATAAAGCTAAGTGAGTTATGGAAGGAACAAGGAAGGTTGAAGATCTGAACTGTAATTCGCACAAAGGCCACGACTTGTTGCTAAAGTTATGTCGGAAGAGGCGTATTGATTTGAAGAATCCATTTGCTCCAGTATGCTCGGCTTGGAAGCAGTTCGGATTTTTGTTGCCCACGCAGCACACAAGTCTTTTCCAATCTATTAGATGGACGTAAAAACGGCATTTCTTAATGGTCCATGAAGGAGAGGTTTACGTTGCTCAGCCGGAAGGGTCGTTGATCCAGATCATCCAGAAAAAGTCTACCTTCTAAGGAAAGCTTTGTATGGATTAAAGCAAGCTCCAAGAGCCTGGTACGATGAAACTATCAACATTTTCCTGGATGTACAACGTGTCCGTGTTTGTCCGGTTTTGACCGTTTTCTTATGATATTTGCATTATCCGTACCTAAACAATCACAAAGACAAAACAAGCAATATACAAGCATTTTAAGCATAATTTTGTCTTTTATGGGTCATTTTTGATATAAAACGGATATGTGTTTTCACACATATCAATGGGGGAGATAAAGTTCTTTTTAGGACTACAGATCTACCAATCCTCAAAAGGTATTTTTATCAATCAGGCCAAGTATGCTTTAGAAATTCTAAAAAAGCATAATATGGACAATTGTCACTCCATTGGTACACCATTGGCTACAAAACCCAAACTAGATGTAGATTTGAGTGGAGAACCCGTAGACCAATCTGATTACCGTAGTAAAATCGGGTCACTCATGTACTTGACATCTAGTAGACTAGACTTAGTGCAAGCAGTATGCTATTATGCACATTATCAAGCACGACCAACATAAAAGCACCTTAAGGAGGTTAAAAGAATCTTTAAATACCTAAAGGGTACCATTAACATGGGACTCTGGTATCCAAAGGATTATGGCTTTGAACTAACAGCATTTTCAGACGCTGATCATGCCGGATGCCTTGATACTCGGAAAAGCACTTCTGGAGGGATACAGTTCCTTGGTGATAAACTTGTAAGCTGGATGTCAAAGAAACAAAACTGCACTGCAATGTCTTCAGCAGAGGCAGAGTACGTGGCGTTATCTGCAAGTTGTGCTCAAGTAATGTGGATGAGGACACAGCTTAAAGATTATGGCTTCAACTACAACAAAATACCGTTGTATTGCGACTCTCAGTCAGCCATAGCAATATCAGTGCAACACCGTACAAAGTTCGCGAACCATAGCACATCCATAACTCGGTATCATTCATAAAGGAAACAGGTTGAAAATGGTATAATTGAATTATATTTTGTCAGAAACTGAATTACCAAATAGCTGACTTGTTTACGAAAGCCCTTAATGTGGATCGGTTTAATGTATCTTTTCAGAAGGAATTGGTATGTGATGTTTGGAATCCAGCTGAACTGGAGGTTCTGACAAATAAAGAATGCTGGAACATCATCAGCATACATCACCATGTACATATTTTTGAGATAAGCAAAAATACAATTATTGTAAAACTTCAAAAAGAAAATACTAAGATCAGAAAATCAGAAAATTTTCAAAATAAGAATCTTCTCGACATGTCTCTTGGAATCCGATAAACATTTACATGCTTTGAAATGTCGATTAACATTGACACGGGTGTGTAAATGATGTTGAGCTAGGAGTTTGCAAATAGTTTCAAAACATGTATTCTATTTTCTAATATGCTTTTGTGACACATGTCAGTACATAACCCGGACTTCAATAAGGCAAGGGTTTTATTACATTTATTTCCTCACAACGTGAAAATTACACGTTCTCGTCTTGAGTGTTCTTAAAAGACATTCAAGTTTTTAGCACAAGAAAAAGGATAGTGTTGTTTCAGTGCGCTTACCCTTAAAACGTTAGAAGAGAAGTCCTATAACATGGGTTTTTCAAAAAGTTGACACACAATTTTCAAGAATTTCTCGGATGGACAATTCATAATCTTTCAAAATTGTGTGTTCAACACTCCAACCCTTACAATGTTTTCAAAAGACAACAATTTCTTAATTGGTCCTATTTTTGAGGGGGAGTTTTTCGAAAAACACCGTTTTAATGTTCTTGGATACATCAACAACGACCATTCTTATGTATCTAATCATTATCAGAAATAATGTTCCCTAAAACCATTCATGTGCCCCATATTTTCTCCCAGAGTTTCATGACATATTTTAATACAAGTTTTTCAAAAACTTAAGTGATAATTATTTTAAAATAAGGGTGAGAAATATGTATTTAAATATGGTTCTTATAGACTCAATGTGTGAAAAGGTTTTATGGTTCGATCTTATACCCAACAAACATCTTAATTTTCACGTCGATTCTGAAGTTCATTAGGTGGTTAGGGTTAGGAATCAATCCTATGATCCAAACCAGAAACCGGAGATCTAACCCAAGGTAAATCCAAAGTTAGAGATAGTAAGTCCTTAGGAATGATTGGAGATGAATGTAAATGGAATATATCGGTCTAAGATTGTAGTTAAACACTGGATCAATCTCAACAAAGGTAGTTAGTAATGACGTCTTGAGTAAGCAATTGAAGGTGTTGAAGATGAAAAAGATAAGTATGGATAAAGGTCTACAAAAAAAAAATGAAAGAAGCCCTCCAACAACTCTAAGGCAGAAACGGGTCATTTCACAATTATTCTGGATTCACAAGATGATTGCTGTATTGAAAAACGAAATCATGGACCCGTGATGCAATGCACAACCACTTTCCAGCCATTAGGGTTTATCTTTACAGAAAAATGTCTCTTTGTCACGGTGATAAACAGGTATCTATTGGAACATCTCATTCGAGTTACGGTGATATTGAATAGGTGGCATTATGCTCCAGCCTCTCGAGTACTAAAACCAAAAATGCACTAATCGGGTCTAGAGCCAAGTAGATCAATCAAAATCTCGTTAGGACACTTTACATTTCAAACATTTGTTGATCATCATCAGGTTCACAAGATTTATCAAGATGTCCTACGCATTATCTTGTGATATTTGCCAGAACATTCAGAGTTGCTGACTCTTGTATTCACGATGACGAAGGGAAATCTTCCAGTGTTCATATCTAACAGAACTGCGGTTAGGTGACTTGCGAGGATTCTATATGAAATCAAACTTGTGACAATGGATATCGATTTGGTCCATAAATGAATTGAAGTTGATGAATTTTGATAAAATCATGACACTCTTGATGTGTACAAAACTCTTTAACGAGTGACACGTCGATTGATTTTCAAATCAATTTTCTCGTTTATCACTAACGTTAAATCTGCTCAGGTCAAACGGTGGGGTAACGGCTACCTCAATCCATTCAAATGCTAAATTTACAAAGACATACTATCTAGAAAGCTCAAGGATTTAAGACAAAGTACTCTCCGCAATCTGATTTTGAAGCTGTCAAGTTAGATGCAAAAGGATCGAGCAAGTTGGTCTAAGGTCATAAGATCGCAAGATGGCAAGACGATAAAAGACAATGACAATGCTCAAAGGTAAGACGCAACGAATGAAGGGAACAAGTTTACAACAAATTACGAAGACAAAGACAAGTACACCGAGGCTTAAACGACAAAGACAATCTCTCATGATATCATGAAGGTGTGTCATCAATGATACTCACTCTCGGGGGAGATTGTTAGCCTATTTTATTGAGTCTAATATAGGAAGTTCGTTCCCGTGTTCAAGGACCTCACTGTCGGGGGAGATTGTTAGCTCAATTTATTGAGTCGAACAAGATGCTCGGTCACTCTAGATGGAGCTTCGGTCTTTAATTTGTTAATGTTGTAACCAGCGATAATATCGGGTATCGGGCTCGTTAGTTAATCTAATATTGTATTGTTTCGGGTTTAATCCCAAACATAACCCGTGCACGGCGTCCTAGTCTAAATATCCCGCGCGTCACATTAAATGTGATAGGGTATATATATATTTAGATATTTTCTAAAATATCTAAATATATATAGATATTTTCTTTTTTAGAAAATATCTCTTTTCATAATATCTAAAATTCTTTTTCTTATTCTCTCTCATCTCTCTCTCTCTATTTTCGTCTCTCTCTCTCCTTCTCTTTTCTTGATTCGTGTTCGGGTTATGAAGTGGAACTCTCTCTCATCTCTCTCATCTCTTCTCTCTCTATTTTTCTCGTCTCTCTCTCTCCTTCTCTTTTCTTGATTCGTGGTTCGGGTTTTGAAGTGGAAGTGTTAAAATCGGGTTCCTACACATAGCTAGGCGAGATGCGGTTTTGAGCCTAGGCGGGAATTCTTGATGCCTCTAGGAAAACGAGTAGTAATCATTGCACCTTATAGTATAGATTTCATAAGAAAATTAAAAATCTATCACATTTTCTTCTTGATAAGTAATCTTGATTTATAGTTTGTCTTCTTTCTTTATTGCATTCTAAGTTATTTTACATCCAATTTCCAAATCGTGACACTTAAAAGTCAGTTGGAAACCGCCCGTTAGCTTTGGGAACGACATTCAGATTACCAAGCCTTCAATACAAAATGTTCTGGTTATTTGCCCATTAGTGCGATTGTATATCATAGGCACAGTCGATTTACTTATTATTTAAAACTTGTTAGATATCTTAACAAACATACCGTCAAGTTTTTGGAGCCGCTGTTGGGGAGCTAAATGGGTTTTTAAATTTAAGTTTTTGTATATATTTTATTTAATTTTTATCTCAACATTTTTCTAATTTATTTGTTATTTTGTTTTCTTTTGTGAGCATAATACTACTGTTTCTCGTGTTTAACTTTTCGGTGATTAATTTTGTTCGTGTCGGGTTGTGGAACCCTGATATTGAGAACATGAGTTGGATGAGTTCTCGAGTTTGAATCCGAGAAGTAAAGGCGATTATGGAGGAGTGTTCGATCCAAAGGTAGTCCTACGAGGTATGAAGGGGGATATTTTGATTCTTTTGAGCGTAATAGGATTGAAGCTTTTGAATATCCGGATTCTGATGAGGAGATTGTCGATGATGTGTATTATCAGTTACCTCTTCTAAAAACTTGTTTTCAAGCTTCTCAACCATACACCAAATCTGGTTTTGTATCTCCTAATGAGAATGATGAAGTAGACATTGACTGCTTAGATGAGGTCTTAAATGACTTGTCCAAAATAGGAGCTAAAAACTTAGAGAATGATAAACAAGGGAAGTTCAGGCGGTGAATGTGATGTGGGGAAAATTGATGAAATTTTGGGATATGGATGGATCGAGGATGTAGAAAGGCTTAGGCAATTACTTACACCTATCATACAACCTTTACCCAAACCACCAGTGGTACAACCGTATGTGCCACATATTTCATTCCCTAATGAAGTGAAGGGGTTGGTGGTTTTCCGAGTCGTGAACCTTTTACCTAATAAACCTTATACACCCACACCCACATACGATGCTTATGTAGTGCCGTTTACTGATAAACCAATTTTGGATGTACCTTTGGAAGAATTCAGTGATGAGCTCTTGGATATTATCGTGGTTGACGAAGAGGCTTTTGTAACCCTATTTGTAACCCTATTACAGATATAAAGGAGCTTTTGTGTATCGTGAAGACAAATGTTTAATTTGATCCCTTCATTCAACAATCAAATCCCCTACATGGAGTAAGCCAATCATCAAAGTCATCAACCAAAACCAGTATGAAATAGAAGGAAATGACATCTCCTCTAAGGTATAATTTAAGTTTATCATTTCCCTACCCTATAGCAAACTTACACCCTCATGGTGTTTATTGCTACTTTCACCCACACTTGATTTCAAGTGAGGGGATGAACACCCTATTACTTAGTAAATAAGGGTGGAGTCAAGCTCGTGACTTCGAACTAAAATCCATGCGCTTTGTGGGAGGACCCTTGCCTATCTTTTTCTTATGTTTTTTATTTTTAGATTTTTATGATTGGTTTGTTTTGTTTATCATTTTGAATGTTGGTACAGTTGGGAAAAGTCTATAGTAGTTAAGGAAAGTCCTCTATCCATTGGAAAATTTGAAAAACTCCTGTAATCATCTAAGTAGGTTAGTTAAGGCATTTAATTTTTCATCCTGGTTAGGGTTGTACCCATATCCCCCCCCTGGTATACTAGTGCACCAGGTCAAAACTTAAATAAGACGTAACTGGATCGATCTAGTTACGCTGTAACCGTCTTTTGTTACAAATTTTTTAAAAACATTTCCAAAGCCTTGTAAATTAGTTTTGAACTTTGTGGGTGTGTTCCCTGGAAACCCTCACGAGACTTCACTCGTCCACTCGGGATACCGAGGGGTTTAAAAGGCTTGTTGCATACGCTAAATATCACCGTGATTCCTATGATAGTGAGTTAGGTTTTATTTTGATTTATTGTACGTTATCTTGTACATTTTGTGTTATCTTGCTTTATCCGGGGTATTAGTTTCCTTGTAGCTACACAGGTTGTTGATGATAAAAATCTGCAAGGAAGCACTTCAAATCTAGATTAGTTTGATGTTATACCGAATATGATGATGGATTGCTAGTGATTATGGATGTTACTCGATGAAGCATACTTGGAACATGTGTCGGGACGTGCTATCTCTTTATCATACCGAGCGAATGCATAGGATTTTTCCATTCTAATTATCTCTTTACCTTCTTTTATATGCTTAGTATACTCAAGTGTGGGGGAAAGGAGTAGAAATAGACACCTACTTGATTATACCTGCATTTATTTTTTAGTTTTTAATGAAAGATATTTAGTTTACTCAAGTGTAGGGGAAAGGGAGTAGAAATAGATACCTACTTGATTATACTTGCCTTTATTTTCTAGTTTTTAATGAAAGATGTTTCATTATTATAAATTTTGACATGTTTTTCATGACTTGACTAGTTTAAACTTAAGTGAGCACACTTACCCTTTATATTTTATTGTATGAGGATAAAGCCTTTCCATTTTCCCATTATACATAAATTCAATAAAAATAAATGAGTCGGTGGCTGTAGTAGACTTTAGAACTTGGCTCGGTATATCTCTTCAAGACCACCAAAATAAGCATTGCACTGAGGTAACTTAGTGTAATCAGTGTATCTAGGTGATCATGTGTCATTTTATATACTTTTTCGAGGTCATTTAACACCCTAAATCATGTAAATATGCTCAAAATACGTGCTTAATCATTTCTTTTTGTATTTTTAGCACTTGGATGGCATTTGGAGGAAATACACGTGACTTGGACTCAATTTGGGAAGAAACGTATGAGATTACAACTCTACACAAAGTTCGATGTGAAAAGGGCATACAGTGGCTAGAGACGGCGTCATAAATTATGCTGGCGGCGTCAGGAGGCTCAAGCGACGGCGTCAAGACATTGGTGATGACGTCAGAAGTAGCCGACTCAAAAGAAACCCTGAGAAGATTCGCGGGATGACGGCGTCGCAACTTACAAGTGACGTCGTCGCTTTTGTTTTCCTATATATACAAACCCTAAATTTTATGTTTATAGCGTGGAATTCATGAGGCAACTTTAGGGTACAATTTATATAAGTTCTTAGGTCGATTTTAGGGATTTCAAACCCTCTTGTATCTACCTTAACTCCATGTTTTAATCAAGTGAAGATCTTCTATCCCTTTAATCTTTCAATATGTCTTATTGTTTGATTAATTGTTGTTCTTCGCTTCTCTTTAACATGTTAGGCTAGATCTATTAGTGTTTGCTTATGATTGCATGAAACTTGATTTGTAATTCCTTTTTATATTGCTTCTTATTGGTAGTGTGCACGTTAGGCTCTAGAAAAACTAGCTTCTTAATTGCTTACGAAGACGTCTAGGGAAACGTGATAGTGTAGAAAGGATACCATTGCAACAGTCTTCATACTACCTTACCCTAATATGGTTGATCACCTTTTAAGTGTTTTAATGCGTGGTTTTTTACTCTTTGGGGGCTTGTAATAGTCTTATTATCTCCTTACTTGTGCTTGCCTAATGGTTTATTACATTGATGCGAAAGTTTCATGTATTCCGCTCTGGATTTAAGCAATTACTTACACATTACACACACAAAGTGGTGACAAAGCAAATAGGATTAGGATGAGCAAATTTATGGTGTAGTGCATGATTATGTAAACAGATTGTTTTCCTACTCGAGTTTTCACTCAATTAGCTTTGATTTAATTTAGTTTATTAGTTTAATTAGATAAATCACAACTACTCTTCAATACCAGACTTTTTACTTGACTTTTATAAATTATTAAAAATTTCCAAAATTAATCTTCTTTCTAACCCTTATAACTTAGTTACATCTAATTCAAAGCCTTCGCAAGCTATTCCCCTAGAGAATGATAACAACCTCTGAGTCTTGCCTATACTACACTGTAATGATTAGGTACAATGCCTAGGGAATTGTAAAACTTCTGTCATACCCCGCCAAGGCGTAACACAATAGGCATCATCACAACATTGATGTCAACAATAGAGAATAACTATAATGCATTGACATTAATCCAAAGTGTTATGATGACAGCTAACACAAGAGGAGTCTTGTATTGAGGTTAATCGCAACACAACAATATATAAACATAATAAATCCTAAATAAAAACATCATCATGATCTAAAGTATTCGAAATACGAAAGTACGATATTGATAACGACAGGATTAGATATGACTCCAAATGCAAGATCATAAGGTCTGCTAAGCCATGCAAATTTAAACTCTTATAACCTTGCTAGGCTCACATGAAATGATACTTAGAAAAGTCTACTTAATGATTGGTGAAGTGTTTGCACTCTAAAATAACTGAGTCGAACAATGGAAGGTTAGTTCAATATCTATCTTAGGTCTCAGTTCATTATATATTTATATGTTGTAATAGGCTAAACGGTAATAGGCTATTAAATGTAATCTAACAGTTTCATGTGCTATAGGGCGTTAGCCCATACGTAATACCGTGCCCCGGCCCGTAGAAATACCAAGGCATGATAAGCCTCTCTTGCGTTTTTTTTTATTATTCAATCGCACAAGTATGGAGAGGGGTTTTTTATAGTTAATCACACAAGTGGCTTTCTCATGCATTGTATCTTTACCGGGACGGGGTCGGATTACTTGGGCCTTTCGCCGATACAAGGGACCGGTTAGATTACAGTTAAGAGCCCGTTTATCCCGTGTAGCCTATTACAACTTATAATTATTTAATGACTGTGACATTAGTTAGTTATGAACGAAAGTCCATTGTTTTTCTTCTCTTTTTCACATCTGTTTCTTGTTTTGTTCTCTTATCTTTCGACTCATTTATTGTGAGGGCTAACACTCACCAACATTATGTTGACGTTTCTAAGTATCATTTTCAGGTGAGCATTGCAAGGTTTAAGAAGTTTAAATTGCATGGCTAGCGAGACCTTAGGATCTTGCATTTGGAGTCTATCTATCTGTTGTTTTCATTTCGTACTTTCGTATTTCGAATACTTTAGATCATGATGATGTTTTTATTTGGGATTTATTATGTTTATATATTGTTGTGTTGCGATTAACCTCAATACAAGACTCCTCTTGTGTTAGGTGTCATCATAACACTTTGGATTAATGTCAATGCATTATAGTTATTCTCTATTGTTGACATCAATGTGTTGTGATGATGCCTATTGTGTTACGCCTTGCGTTTTCGCCTTGGCGGGGTATGACAGAAGTTTTACAATTCCCTAGGCATTGTACCTAATCATTACAGTGTAGTATAGGCAAGACTCAGAGGTTGTTATCATTCTCTAGGGGAATAGCTTGTGAAGGCTTGAATTAGATGTAACTAAGGTATATGGGTTGATAGAAGATTATTTTTGTATTTTTATATTTTATAAAAGCAAGTAAAATGTCTGGTTTGAAGAGGGTTTGGTTTTAATCTAATTAAACTAATAAACTAAATTAAATCTAAGCTAATTGTGTGGAAACTCGTGTAGGTAAACAATCGTGTTTACTTAATCATGCACTACTCCTTAATTTGCTCTTCCTAATCATATTGCTTTGTACATTTGTGTATTGTGTTAAAGTATTTTGATAATTCATGAGGGTTTACATGACAACTGTTCGTCTATGTAATATTCATTAAGGCAACGCACAAGTACTGGTAGTATGAAGACTATTACAAGCCCCTAGAGTATTTTCAAACGAATACACAAAACACTTTTTTAAGAGGTGATCAACCATATTAGGGCAAGGTTGTACGAAGGATCTGTTTTTTCTGATGGTTATCCTTTCTACGCTATCACGTTTCCCTCAAATGTCTTGCAAGCTATTTTAAAAAGCCTTAATTTTCTAGAAGCCTAAGTGCACACCACCAACAAGCATGCAATGTTTAAAATGGAATTCAAAATCAAGTTTACCATGCAATTCAGAAGCCAAACACTATAGATCTATGACTAACATGTTATAAATAGAAGCGGAAAACAACCAATTAATCAAAAAATAAGGACATATGAAAGATTAAAGGGATAAAAGATCTTCACTTGATTAAAACATGGAGTTAAGGTGGATACAAGAGGGTTTGAAAACCCTAAAATCGACCTAAGAACTGATTATAATCGTACCCTAAAGTTGCCTCACGAATTCCACACTTTAAACACAAAATTTAGGGTTTGTATATATAGAAAAATAAACGCGACGGCGTCGCTTGTAAGTTGCGACGCCGTCAGCCCGCGAATCTTCTTAGGGTTTCTTTTAAGTCGGCTACTTCTGACGCCGTCCAATAATGTATTGGACGTCGTAGCTTGTGGCCTCCTAACGCCGTCACCATAATTTATGACGCTGTCTCCAGCCACTGTATGCCCTTTTCACATTGAAATTCATGTAGAGTTGTAATCTTGTCCGTTTCTTCCCAAATTGAGTCCAAGTCACGTCTATATCCTCCAAATGCCATCCAAGTGCTATAAAGACAAATAAAAAATGATTAAACACGTATTTTGAGCATATTTGCATGATTTAGGGGGTTAAATGACCCTGAAAAAAGGTTAAAATGACACATGTTCACCTAGATACACTGATTTCACTAAGTACTCAGTGACATGATTATTTTGGTGTCTTGAAGAGATATACCGAGACTAAGTTTCCTAAGTCTACTACAGCCCACCGACTCATTATTTTTATTGGAATTTTAGTATTAATGGGAAAATGGAAGGCTTTTTCATATACAATAACAATATATGGGTAACGTGTAGCTCAGTTAAGATTAAACTAGTCTAAGTAATGAAAAACATGTCAAATTTTTTTAAAATTAATCATCTTTCACTAAAAACTAGAAAATAAAGGCAAGTATAATCAAAGCGGATATCTATTTCTACTCCCTTTCCAACTAACTTAAGTTACACTAATTATCTTTCATTAAAGACTAAATAATAAATGAGGTATAATCAGTAGGTGTCTTTTTTCTACTCCTTTCCCCCATCCACTTGAGTATACTAAGCATATAAAGAAGGTGGTTAAAGAGATATTAAGAATGAAATATACCTATGCATTTCGCTCAGCGTATGATTAATGAGTTTGCCAAGTCCCGACACATGCTCCAAGTATGCTTCATCGAGTAACATCCATAATCACTAGCAACTCATCATCATATTCGGTATATCATTCAACTAATCTGCATTTGAAGTGCTTCCTTGCAGCTTTCAATCATCCACAACTTGTGTAACTACAAGAAAACTAATACCAAAATCATAAATCCAGATAAAGCAAGATAACACAAAATGTACAAGATAACGTTCAATAAATAAAAATAAAACCTAACTCACTTTCGTAGGAATCACGGTTGCATTTAGCGTATGCAACAAGCATTTAAACCCCTCGGTATCCCGAGTGGACGAGTGAAGTCTCGTGAGGGTTTCCAAGGAACACACCTACAAAGTTCAAAACTAATTTACAAGGCTTTGGAAATGTTTTTGAAAAAATTTGTTACAAAAGACAGTTACAGCGTAACTAGATCGAACAGTTACGTCGTAGTTAGGTTGACCTGGGCACTTGTATTCCTGGGATAGAGGGGTTACGGCGTAACCAAGAAGACTAATTATGCCATAACTACCTACTGAGAATGATTACCAGGATTTTCAAACTTTTCAAAATGGATAGAGGACTTCCTTGTACTCCTCTAGTCTTTTCCCAGCTGTACCAACCTGCAAAAATGATAAACAAAACAAACCAAGCATAAAATCCTATAAAATTAAAAACATAAGTAAAAAGATAGGCATGGGGTGCCTCCCACGAAGCGCTTGTTTTTGTTCGAGTCACGAGCTTGACTCCACCCTTATTTACTAAGTAATAGGGTGTTCATCCCCTCACTTGAAATCAAGTGTGGGTGAAAGTAGCAATAAACACCATATGAGGTTGTTGTAAAATTTGCTACGGAGGTGGGAAATGATAAAATTAAAAATTATTTACCTGCTTAGGAGGAGATGTCATCCCCCTCCTTTTCTTACCGGTTTTGGTTGATGACGTTGATGATTGGCTTACTTCGTATAGGGGATTCAGTTGTTGAATGAAGGGCTTAAATTCAACATTTGTCTTCATGATACACAAAAGCTCCTTTATATCTGTAATAGGGTTACAAAAGCCTCTTCGTCAACCACGATAATATCCAAGAGCTCATATCCAAATTCTTCCAAAGGTACATCCAAAATCGGTTCAGTATTCGGCACTACATAAGCATCGTTATGTGGTGTGGTGTATATGGTTTGTGAGGTAAAAGGTTGCATTACTTTGGAAACCTTCACTTCATTAAGGAACGGAATCTGTAGCACATAAGGTTGCACCACCAGTTTTGATTTGGGTAAAGCTTGTACGGTAGTTGTAAGTAACTGCCTAAGCCTTTCTACATCCTCGACCTTAATATCCTAAATTTCTTCCAATTTTCCCTCATCACATTCCACCACCTGAACTTCCTCTTGTTTCATTATTCTAAGGTTTTTAGCTCCTATTTTGGACAAGTCATCTAAGACCTCATCTAAGCAGTCAATGTCCACTTCATCATTCTCATTAGGAGATACAATACCAGATTTTGTGTATGGTTGAGAAGTTTGAAAACAAGGTTTTAGAGGAGGTAACTTATAATACATATCATCGACAATCTCCTCATCAGAATCTGGATACTCTAAAGCTTCACTCTTGTGATGGTGAAAAGAGTCAAAATCTGCCCCTTCATACCTAGTTGGACTACCTTTGGATCAAACACTCCTCCATAATCGCCTTTCCTTCTCGGATTCATACTTCAAGTACTCTTCCAGCATCATGTTCTCAATATCAAGTTCCACCTCCATGACACCTGAAAATTAAACACGAGAAACCAGTAGATTATGCTCACAAAAGGAAAACAAAAATAACAATAAATTGAAAAATGTTGAGATAAAAATTAAATAAAATATATACAAAAACTCAAATTTAAAAACCCATTTAGCTCCCCAACAGCGGCTCCAAAAACTTGACGCGTATTTTTGTTTAATAGATCAAGTTTTAAATTTATAGTAATCGACTGCCTATGATATACAATCGCACTAATGGGCAAAGAACCTGATCATGTGTATTGTAGGATTGGTAAATCTGATGTCGTTCCCAAGAGCTAACGGGCGGTTTCCAACTTGACTTTTAAGTGTCACGATTTGAAATTGGTTGTAAATAACTTGAATGCAATAAAGTAAATGACGAAAATATAAATCAAGATTACTTATCAAAGAAGAAAATGTGTTAGATTTGTTATTTTCTTATGAATTATACTATAAGGTGCAATGTTTACTTACTCGTTTTCCTAGAGGCATCTAGATTCGCTAGGCTCAAAACCGCATCCTCGCCTAGCCTATGTGTAGGAACCCGATTTAACACTTCCACTTCATAACCCGAACACGAATCAAGAAAAGAGAAGGAGAGAGAGAGACGAGAAAAATAGAGAGAGAAGAGATGAGAGAGATGAGAGAGAGTTCCACTTCATAACCCGAACACGAATCAAGAAAAGAGAAGGAGAGAGAGAGACGAGAAAAATAGAGAGAGAAGAGATGAGAGAGATGAGAGAGAGAATAAGAAAAAGAATTTTTAGATATTATGAAAAAGATATTTTCTAAAAAAGAAAATATCTATATATATTTAGATATTTTAGAAAATATCTAAATATATATATACCCCTACACATTTAATGTGACGCGCGGGATATTTAACTAGGACCCGAGCTCGGGTTATGTTTGGGATTAAACCCGAAACATATACAATATTAGATTAACTATCGAGCCCGATTCCCGATATTATCCTGTTACAACATTAACTAATTAAAGACCGAAGCTCCATCGTAGAGTGACCGAGCTTCCTTGTTCGACTCAATAAATTGAGGCTAACAATCTCCCCCGAAGTGAGGTCTTGAACACGGGAACGAACTTCCTTTATTGACTCAATAAAATTGAGGCTAACAATCTCCCCCGAAGTGAGTTCATTGATGACACTCCTTCATGAGATCAGTGAGATTGCTTTTGTCGTTTAAGCTCGAGTGTTCTTGGTCTTTGTCTTCGTAATTTGTTGTAAACTTGTTCCTTCATGCTTTGCGATCTTAACTTTGAGCCTTTGTCATTGTCTTTATCGTCTTTGCCATCTTGCGATCTTATGACTTTGACCAACATGCTCATCCTTTTGCATTATCTTGAAAGCTTCAAATCAGAGTTTGCGGAAGTCTTTGTCTTTAAATCTTGAGCTTTCTAGATAGTATGTCTTTGTAAATTGAGCATTTGAATGGGATTGAGGTATGACTGTTACCAGCATTTGAACCTGCTGGTTTTCGTTAGTGAATAAACGAGCAGAATGATTTATGAAAATCAATCGATCGTGTACTCTTTTTTAAAGCGTTTGTTGTAACACAAAAGAGTGTCATGTTTTTATCAAAATTCATCAACCGTCAATTCATTTACTGGACCAAATCGATATCCAGTTGTCACAAGTGTGATTCATATAGAATCTCGCAACGTCACCTACAGCAAGTGCTGTTTGATGATGACCTGGGAAGGTATTTCCATTCGTCATCGTGAATACTATAAGTGTATCACTCTGAATAGTTCTGGCAATTATCAACAATGATATTGCGATAGGGCTCTTGATAACAGCTTGTGAACAACATTATGTTGTTCAACAAGTGTGTTGAAATGTATGTGTCCTAACGAGATTTTGATTGATCTATTGGGATCTTGACTTCGATTAGTGCATTTTGGTTTTAGTACTGGAGGCTGGGTGCATATTGCCACCTATTCATTATCAAAGATTCGGATATGAGATGTCATCTAGATAAATGTGTATCTTCGTGAAAAATGAGATAAGTTTCTTTGAGAGAAACTCGAATGGCTGGGAAGGGTTGCGCATTGCATCACTGGGTCCATGACGTCTTTCTTCAATACCAGCAATCATCTTATGATTCTGATAGATTATGTATTGACCCAGTTTCTGCCTAAGTTGTGTGGAGGGATTCTTTCTTTTCACCCTTTATCCATACATTTCTTTTTCATTCTTTAACCCCTTTAATGCTTACCAAGACGTCATCACTAACACCTTGTTGTGATTGTTCCAGTGTTAAACTCAATCTTAGTCGTATATTATTCCCATTTACATTCATCTCAATAATTCCTTTGGAACTTTCTATTTCTAACTTTGGATTATCCTTGGGTTAGTCTATCGGTTCTGGTTGGTTATAGGATTGTTTCATTAACCTATCCACTTATGATCCTAAGACATCGTAGTGATATTAAGATGTTGTTGGGTATAAGATCGAACCATAAACCTTTTAGCACATTGAGTAGATTTGATCATATTTTAAATACATTTCTCTACCTTATTTTAAATATTTAACACTTCAGTTTTGAAATACCATTGTGATTTTTAAAATATGTCTTGAAAAATCTGTGGGGAGAAAATATGGTCTAGCTATGAAATGGTTTTGGAACCATTTTGATAATGTTTTGAATAATATGAATGGTCGTGTTGATGTATCCAAGACATTTTTAAAAACGGTGTTTTTCGAAAAATCTCCCCCTAAAATAGGACCAATTAAGAAATTGTTGTCTTTTGAAAACATTGTAAGGGTTGGTCGTGTTGATCACACATTTTTTGAAAGGGATTATGGAATTGTCATCGAGAAATTTGATGAAAAATTGTGTTCAACTTTATGAAAAAACCTGATGTTAGAGGAATTCTATTCTAACTTTAAGGGTAAGCGCACTGAAAACGTACACTATCCTATTTCTTGAGCTAAAAAAAACATATATATAATGTCTTGTTATGGTACTAGTCAAGATCCGAGAAACGTTAATTTTTATCGTTGTGGAGGATAAGTTATAAACCTTCCTTTATTTTGAAGTCCGGGTTATGTACTGACATGTGCACTTAAAGCCATTTAGAAAATAGAAATGACATGTTTTGAACAAAAAAAAAACTATTTGCAAACTCTTGGCTCGAATTCATTAACACCGTGTCAATGTTAATCGAAATTTCTAAAGCATGTAAATGTTTTGGAATTCCAAGAGACAGTCGAGAGATTCTTTTTGAAAATTTCCTGATTTTAGATCTTTTTGTATTTTTCTTTTTGAAGTTTTATATTTTTGTATTTTTCTTTTTTCAAAAATATGTACATTGTGATGTTTGATGATGATGTCAAGCATTCTTATTTGTCAGAACCTCCAGTTCAGCTGGATTCAAACATCTCATACCAATCCATCTTTTTCATACACTAAATTAAACTATCCACCATTTAATTTCTTTCTACAACAATTCTCAAATATTAAACCTAACATTCCCCAAAAAAAAACCAAAACCAATTAACCAACTTAACCATTCATAAGATAACCTATTACAATTAATATCAAATTACTCTAATTAAATAACTTTTATTCTCATATATCTCTAAATTCATACTGTATCATTCACGCTCCCCCGCACCTAAGTACAACAGTAGTAACCAAGACACAGATAGACTGCTCTGTATAGTTGTACCTAATGTAAAATTGTGTATAGCCCAATCACAATACTCCTCCAATAAATCACCACTCGCCCCCAGTATGCCCATATGACCCCCTACCATCTCAACCTACATTCAAACCCACCTGTATCACCGCATATCTGTCGTATATGTCTGTTCCAATACAACACAGTATTCCCATATGTTTATAAAATAATGAATAATATGTCATGTCTCAGCCTACACTACGACCCCACAAATCACATTCCCAATGTCCTTATATCTACATATGTATCTCTGCCATCATAATATTGTCACCCACCAACAAAGTCCTATCATAAACTCTATCCTGTAGAGCCCCCTGCTGACTAATGACAGACTTCAACTTTCTGTATATCTCTTGACTGTGTCCCTCCTCTTCCTACCAATATTCACTATCCATGTCACATCTGTTGTAATCATCTTTACATTAACCTCTCCTTCTTACCCCAATATATATTTAATTCCAACCTCACCATTATCCTGCCAAAAAAAGAACACTCCTCATGTGTCTACTAACGTATCACAGTTTGAACGCCTTAATTTTGATCTACATGTCGTCCATAATACATACCAGTGTACACTCCCTACACACTGTGTCCTTCATAACGCCCTAACAACTAGACCAAATACTCTAACATGTTAATTTAAAAAGTGCGCAAGCCACTGCCATCACAAACATAACATATAGACTACTACCTTAATAACTCCACTCCATAACCACACTAACCCAACTAGCACCACACTCTCCCCACCATCCCATGATGACGCCCTGCACCTATACTCCAGACTAATAAATTGTGAACATGCCCTTCAAGCAGTACATGCTGACACGATTAAATGAGTACTCTCCTCCAATACTAGTCAATACATGTGTCAGATGTGTGTCTCCAACCATCTCAATAAGTGTAACCCGCCTAGGACAGCAACACACATACACCCATAATTTAAGTGATAATAACAATTCATCTAATTCTTAAAACCATGATACTTTGATATTGTGTCCTCATTTACCAGTATCTCACAAATTATTTATACAATTACTGTGTAGCTCCACAATCCTGTCCTCCTTGTGATCACACTCTGTACCAATCCTCACCCAAGTAACCTTCACACTACACTCACATATATCCTCCAGTCATTAGCGTCGCAGATAACATGTTTCATGTATCAGTGTAAATATAGACTCGTGGTGTGTGAACGATGTCAAAGCATACTATCCACTTTACCACTATTAATATATCAACCTACCACCAAAATCAAAAATTAAGTCTTAGTCTATCCACTAACATTCTACTCTATGTGTTCAATTACTTAAAAGTCTTCAATAACGTTTAAATGAAATCTAACGAGTTAGTAGTCTCTTCTACAATTCGATATCATCCTATTAAAACAAAAGTCCAACTCACCTCATCTAGTGTATTAACTTGCACTAGACACCTACTCACTTATCTGTTACAATTATTCACTGACAAGTGTGTGAGTTTCTATCTTATCTTTTATATTACCTAGGTATGTACATAGAAATATATGCTTACATTACACAAATTCTTCCCTAATTAAATTTTCAATCATAACCACTTCTATTATATAGACATACACAACCCTCCACACCATAAATCTTCACATCAAACATATATAACCAAAACATTAAACATTAATCCAATACTAATCAATCTTATAAACATACAACACACTCTTATCTTCTAATCTAACTACCTTAAATTATATATTGTGTCAACGAACGTACCCTGACATACATAAATTTTCAAAATTAAATATTGGAATGTGTAATATTCCTCTTCTGAGGACATAAATCACTCGCATACAATATATAAGTGAGTCTATAATAGATTTGTTCTCTAACCTCTTCATCATAACAAAGATAAATGTGTGAAAGTGTAAACTTAGGTTCCTAAGTGTTGAATTACAATATTTAATATATGTAGTTTCTAGAAATGTGTTAACATATAGAGATATAACCTATTGTGTAGGCACAAGGGAGTGAGATGTGTGATAAAGCTCTCGATAAAAGGCTTGCAATTGCATGGCTAAAAGACTACTCTCAGACTCAAAGTAGAAATAGGTGTAGTTCGATAGTGTGTTTAAGCATTGTTCTGCCTCCAACATGTATAGATGTCTTGAGGATGGATAAAAATGTGAACTGTGAGTGTGTGCTAGGTCATGTATCGCATATTGTATGTCTCCATTCTAGAGCTATAGTGCCAAGTTGTTGTGTGTATGTGACTCATTCGTTGAGATTGAAACTCTGTGCAATTACTGAATATCAAGAAACACTAATAGTCCTAAATGAGAAAGAATAGTGAGAGTTATTGGAAGTGAGTTTCGCGTAAATAAAGTGATAGTCAGAATGGTTGAGAAGTCAACGAGTGTTCGTTTCCGACACAGAGTATGGGTAGTTGATTGAGAGCGATTTTGGACATACTAGAATCGATGTTTGAAAATGATTGTGAGATTTATTGATCTAGTCTGTAGACCGATAAGGAAGAGATAGGCTCTTCCGAGTTGAAGGATGTTGACACGCGAATGCTATTGTGGGGGAGATCCTCGTTTGGGTAGTGAGTTGAGCATCTCTATGTGGGTGATACGCGTGCGCTTTTTCGGGTATACACGGGTAGAGAACGAAGCTTTATCGTTGAGCTGGGGAAATACGCAGCAGGTTTGAGCTCATTAGGCGACGCTAGGCCTATCTGACTATCTATTGGACAGAGTACTGGATTTGTCAATCGTCGATGTTTGTAGAAGAAAACAGAAGTCTGACGCAGACTCTATACTGGACCCTAGAAGGAACTCGAGTGACTGATTCGAAAAACTACATGTTGGTATCAGTGTGAAAGGTAAGGAAACCTGGAGAGAAGACAGCTCTATGGCTTTGGAGCTGTATCAAGTTTTGTGAACAACAATTGGAAGAATTTGAAGATTCTAATGATGTTTGACACTGTCACTTCTACTCATGAAGATGAAGAAATGGTTTTGAGTGTTGGCTAACCACCCCACAACAATGGTCTTTGGTTCACCATGTTCTAACTGACATAAGAAAACTAACTAGTCCAAGAGCAAAACGGTGCTTGGGGTAAAGACCTATCAAATCCGTTCTATGGTTGGACAATTTACCAAAAATTGTGATGGTATTCTATGCACATAGTAATTTATACTAAAGCATGACTAGCCCTGAGCAAAGGCTACAGGTAAAAGGCATATCAAATCGTTAGGGTTGTAATGGTTGCCAAAATTCATTTGGTTATTAACTCACCAATGTTTAAAGTACTGAGAGTTGAAATGGTTTTCAGTTGGACCTATGGACATACACCTTTCTGGTGGGCCAAAGAAATGACTACTCCAAGAGTTAATGGCTAAACTGGGTATAAAGAGACCTCAAATCCATTTACATTTTCATTGATTCACCTCTAACAGAGTTAACACACCTTTGGAAAGTGATGAGAATAGACTGAAAACTTTAATGATTGATGTACAAAATTGTCTAAGGTTGCTGATACAAGAGTTAAAGAATAGTTGCGTCAAGATTTTGAAGGACATAAAGTCATATTATTTTGAAGACCAGAAGTTTCATGGACAATCCTCTAAAGCCTCAAGGTGAAGCTTAAAGTAGTTAAAGCTAGTAGATTGTTCTGAAGGAGGACTTGAAAGTTCATGAATGAAGATCAAGTTAGGGAGGATTCGTTAGGAAATATTGTAAAACAGACTTAATACTGTTAGTATCAAGGTTAAGTCTGTTAGTTCAAGTTTGTAGCTGATAGAGTAATAGTTAGTATGTGAGTATAGAAGTTAAGTCTTGTTGAGCAAGTTAAGTCTTCAGCTTTAACTTAAGTATGGCAGTTTAAATTTAATACTGCTTTGTCAAATAGTTAAGTCTGGTTGTAATTATAGTAATAGTTATCTCTTAGCGTTATTCTAGGAAGAGATAAGCATTATCTCTTAACGCGTTTAGGGTTCCTTAAACTTATAAAAGGAACGTAGAATAGTATTGTAATCATATGAGTTGATTGATCATTCACAATCAAATAGTAATAGTAATAGCAAGTTTAGTATTTTGTTCTTGTGTTCATCTTGGTATAGATATTGATATTCCGCGTCAATATTTGTATTCACTGTTATTGTCTCTCATATAAAAAGGGGATTAGGGCTTACAAAATGAAAGATTAAGGCTAGTGAATCAAACAAGAACACCCTTCTCTTGTGTTGGCTGAATTCGAACCAAAGTAACACAAGATTAACTAGCTTCTAACCTTCTTCTAATGATGATAATACTCTTCTAACAAAACCCCAATCAAAACCCTCAAGAAAACCTCAATAACTAGCCCTAACTTCTTCAAATCTTCAAGAAAAACTACCAAACTTTGCAAGAGACTTTGGGATGGTGTTATAATGGATAAAAGGAGTAGAAAAATTTTGTATGATGGTGGTGGTGGTGAGGCTAATTTCGGCAGCCAACAAGGGAAGAAGAAGGGTGGAGAGGTTTTTGAAAATCTTGTGAAATGAAAAGTTTGCATGTGTGGGGAGAATGATTAAGGTTTATAGAAAAATGAAATGAGTTTGTGTGTGGGCATGGAGAACCGGCCATAGGCCTAGGGTTGTGGGAAAATATATATATATATTTTTTTGATTTTTATTTGTGTATAATTTAATTAAAGTGTTGTGAAGTTTAATTAAGAAAAGGTAAGGTTTTAGGTAGAAACGCGAGTTTTAGCAAGAATTTACGTGAATGCGAAACACAACGGAAAATGAAAATAATGAAAATTATAATTGTCGAGGAATATTATGAGATTATTAAATCACTTAAGATGCGAAGACGGAATAGATTTCTAAATACGGCTTACAAAAAGCTAAAAACGAGAAAATCCTACTAAATCGGGTAAACGTAAAATTAATAGCTTTGCTTAAAAAATGAAAAATAGAAATAAAGCTCGGAGTAAATAGTGACCTTAAATACGGAATGTTACATCCTCCCCTCCTTAAGGGAACGCCGTCCCGGTGCTCGATTCCTCAATCTTGTCTTCTTATTACTCGAGAAAAGATGCGGGTAATTTCTTTTGAAGAAATCTTCTCTCTCCCAAGTATATTCTGGACCTCGTCTACCCAAAAAGGTAATTCATGCATTGAAGGATCCAAGCTGGATAGAAGTTATGTAGGAAGAGCTTCTATAATTCAAGCTACAAGAAGTTTGGACTTTAGTAGATTTACCAATGAAAAAAGGGCTATTGGCACTAAATGGGTCTTTAGGAATAAAAAGGATGAAAGAGGAATTATGATTAAAAATAAAGCAAGATTGGTTGCTCAAGGGTACACACAAGAAGAAGGGATTGACTATGATGAAGTCTTTGCCCCTGTTGCCAGAATTGAAGAAATTAGGCTATTTTTAGCCTTTGCCTTATTTAAAGACTTTATGGTGTAGCCAGAAGATGTCAGAGGCTATTCCTGTAAGGTAAAGATTGAAGAGGAAGTCTATATGTCAACCACCAGGGATTTGAAGTTCCAGACTTTCCTGACAGAGTATATAAAGTAGAAAAGGCACTTTATGGACTGCATCAAGCTCCTAGAGCTTGGTATGAAACCTTGTCAACTTATTTGTTGGACAATAGGTTTCAAAGAGGAAAGATAGACAAGAATTTGTTTATCAGAAGGGATAAAGGTGATATTCTGTTAGTTCAAGTGTATGTAGATGATATCATATTTGGATCTACAAAGAAGTCATTATGCACAGAGTTTGAGAAGATGATGCATAAGAAGTTTCAAATGAGTTCTATAGGTGAACTCACATTCTTCTTAGGACTGCAAGTAAAGCAGAAGGATGATATGATTTTATCAGTCAAGACAAGTATGTGACTGAGATTTTGAAGAAATTTAGTTTTACTGATGTCAAGACAGCAAGCACACCTATGGAAACTCAAAAGCCTTTGCTCAAGGATGAAGATGGTAAAGAAGTGGATGTTCATTTATATAGATCAATGATTGGTTCATTGATGTATCTTACTTCTTCAAGACATGATATTATGTTTGTAGTGTGTGCATGTACAAGATACCAAGTCAACCCAAAAATGTCACATCTTCATGCTGTGAAAATAATTTTTAGATACTTAAAAGGTCAACCTAAATTGGGCCTTTGGTATCTAAAAGATTCACCTTTTGATTTGGTAGCATATACTAATAGTGATTATGCTGGAGCAAGCTTGGATAGGAAGTCTACAATAGGTTGTTGTTAATTTCTTGGGTGTAGATTGATTTCATAGCAGTGCAAGAAGCAGACTGTGGTTGCTAATTCCACAACAGAGGCTGAGTATGTAGCCGCTTCAAGTTGCTGTGGCCAAGTGCTTTGGATTCAAAATCAATTGCTTGATTATAGGTATAACTTTATGCATACAAAGATCTATATTGATAATGAAGTACTATATTGCAAAGTTTAGAACCTTTTTTTCATTAAAACACAAAGCACATGAGATAGACATCACTATATCAGGGATCCAATAAAAAAAGAAGCTAATTCAAATGATAAAGATTCATACTGACAAGAATGTTGCAGATTTGCTTATAAAAGCATTTGATGTAAGTAGATTTCAATATCTGATTCTAGTATTGGAATGCTCAATCTTTAAAGTTTTGATTATGAAAATGGTAAGGTAAAAGAATAGAGAGAATTGGTGAGATTAAAAATAGAAAGAGAGATGTGTGATAAAAACAAAAAGAGTGATTTAGTGAGTAAAATAATTGAGAGAATTTGCGAGTTGAAAAACAGAAAGAGAGCTGTGTGATACAAAAACAATCAGAGTGATTTAGTGAGTAAAAGAAATAAGAGAATTTGTGAGTTGAAAAAAAGAAAGAGAGTTGAATATAGAAAAAACAGACAGAGATAATTGTGAGCTAAAAGAATTGAGAGAAATCTAAAACAGACAGAGAGATTTTGTGAGTTAAAATATTAATTTGATGATGGAAATACTGATTAGAAAGGAATTGGAGTTAATGCTGGTGATTCGAAGTTAATGCTGCTAGGCATAAACTTACTGCTGCTAGGGAAAGTTAATGCTGCTAGGCATAACTTACTACTATTGGTTGTAAGTTAATGCTGCTAGGCTTAATTTACTACTGAGTTACTATTGCTGGGTTACTTTACTACTAACTAGTATGAATGTTAATAAGCTTGCTAGTCATAACGTACAACTGCTAGGTGATGTTAATGCTATTGAGGGAAGTTTCCAAATACTTTCGCTTAAGGGTTTTCATTCAATCATAAAATCTTTCCACATCTTTCATATACCTCTAATCATAAACCCTAACTACAATTTCACATTTATCACAAAACCTAACACAATAACGACCCATACAATTTCCGATACTCATAATTTAGTCCCCGGTTTTTGACTAAATTTTGCTGAAAGTAAGGATTTATGAAGCAGATAGTGGATTTTCTAAATGCAAGTTCTATAAAGTATGCTTTAACCGTCAATCTTACTATATATACATTGTGCATTGAACAGTTATGGTCTAATGTCAAGGCGAAAACGGTTAATGGGGAAGTTCAGTTACAAGCCCTAGTAGATGGGAAGAAGATTGTTGTTGCTGAAGCATCTGTAAGAAGAGATCTTCAACTGGAAGATGCTAATGGTGTTGATTGTCTGCCAAATGCTACAATTTTTGAACAGCTTACACTCATGGGGTATGAAAAACTTTCACAAAATCTTACTTTCTATAAGGCATTCTTCTCTCCCCAATGGAAATTCCTTATTCATACCATTTTGCAATGCCTAAGTCTTAAGACTACTGCATGGAATGAATTTAGTAGCACTATGGCCTCTGCAATTATCTGTCTAGCCACAAACCAAAAATTTAACTTTTCCAAGTATATTTTTGAAAGCATGGTGAAGAACTTGGATAGTGCTGTCAAATTTTGGATGTATCCAAGATTTGTACTAGTCTTTTTGAATAATCAACTAGAAGGGATGGCAACTCACAACAGGATTTATATTGCACCCTCTAATACAAAGAAGATTTTTGCTAACATAAGAAGGCAAGGAACAGACTTTTTTGGAAGGGAAACACCCTTATTTCCAACCATGATGGTACAAGCTCTAGAAGAAATGGATGAAGGTTTAACAATGCCAACTGATCCCCATCACACACCCATCATTACTCAACCATCATCAACTCAACCCCAAAGGAAACAAAAGTCTAGGAGGCCTAAGGAGAAGGACACTTAGGTACCTCAGTCTAGTATTCCTAGTGATTCCACAAATATAGCAGATGAGGCTGTCACTGAGGAGTCCCTATTATGCAACTAAAGGAATTGATGGATTTTTGAACCAATTTTGCAACAAAGAATTGCTTGACTCGAGAATACAAAAACTCTCAAGCTCAGGAGATTACAAGTTTAAAGAAGAGAGTTAAGAAGTTAGAGAAGAAAGGAGGGTCAAGAACTCACAAGCTTAAAAGATTATAAAAGATTAGTAGATCTACAAGAGTAGTTTCCTCTAATGAAGCTAGTTTGGGTGATCAGGAGGATTCATCCAAACAGGGGAAGAAAATTAATGATCTTGATGCAGATGCAAAGATTACTTTGGTTGATGAATCTCAGGGGAGGCATGATGATGATCTAATGTTTGACACATACAAGTGTTTAAAATAGATGAAGAGGGTGTTTGCACGTTAGTATATGTCTGAAAAAGGAAGTAGTATTGTGAAACCAGTTACTATTGTTAGTGAAGTAGTTACTACTGCTAATGTTGAAGTTAGTACTGCCAGTCTAACTGCTGCTACAATAACTAATGTTGAACTTACTTTGGCTCAAACACTGGCAGAGTTGAAGAGTGCAACGGTTTGTTAGATCCACATTTGAACTAAAATACCCACCTTTCTTCTTATAGCTTCTTGTTCATCACGCTGATATTGAACTTTCTTCTACTTAAAAGTTCTTCACCATTATAACTTTTACTCTTGTCAATTGAAGAATTAGTTTGTTGTTGTTGTTGTTGTTATTAATTCACTTGGCTCTTGCATAACAACCCCGTTTGTCTTGGGTCTTGCTATAGGGTGATCTAAAGATAGTAATCAACAAGCGTACTTGGCCTGATTGAATCAAAATACCCTTTTATGGACTGTTACGAAGTCCTAAAAAGAATTCATTTCCCCCATTAAGGACATTTCAAATCTACTGTGCATGTTAACTTTTCAAATCGTATTTGAATATTTTAAGATTCGTCGACCAACAATATGTCATCACGTAAATCTGCACAAGTAGCATATCCTCCCCTAATTTATCTGAATAAAGTTGGGACAATTGTACCTTAGTAAAGCCTTTGGACTTCAGGAATGTTGAATAGTTCATCGTACCAGCTCTTGAGCTTGCTTTAATCCATACAAAGCTTCCTTAAGAAGGTAAGACTTTTTCTGGATGATCTGGATCAACGCACCTTCGGCTGAGCAACCATAAACCTCCTCCTTCAGTGGACCATTTAGAAATGCCGTTTTCACGTCCATCGATAGATGAGAACAAGACTAGTGTGCTGCTGGGCAACAAAAATCTAACTCAATCCAAGCGAGCAACTGGAGCAAATGATTCATCAAAATCAATAACCCTCTCCTAAGCATACATTTATCAACAAGTCGTGCTTTGTTGCGAATTACATTTTCTGATCTTCATCCTTCCTTAGTTCTTACCATACCACTTTTAGCTTATAATCATCATTGCCAATGGTTTGTCAGACAAGTTCCCCAGACTTTTAAGTTGTCGAACTGAAAAAGTTCCTCCTGCATTCTTCGATCCATGCAGAATCAGCCATTCCTCTAATGTACTTCGGTTCAACAATACTCACCGTGAGTACAACATACACATTATCATAGATCTGTGGCAAGCTTCATCTTGTTTGAACTGCATGGTATGGATTTCCACGGAACTTGTTCTAATGGATGATCTCTTGTCCATCGTAATTCAAAGACTTATGGTTTGAAATGAATGCACATCGGAATTATGCAATGTTGCCTGTGAGGAAGACCACCAATTTCTTGTAACCCGTGTACAAAAAGGATTGATAAAATTCAATCTCTTGAAACGATGTGCATTCCGTTGCTTGATCATTGTTGTTTTCCTCAGCTTTACGGTACGTGTTGGACTGAATATTCTTCAAGTAAAGGACTGAAGAGAAAATCCAACCCTATGTTGTGACGACTAATGTGCTTCTCTGCTGAATGAACAACAATTTGTCTTGGGGGCAACAGGGTCAAGTTGTCATAATCTGACGCCTTTTGTCCTTGAGGAAACGGAGGTCTGAACTGTTGTGATCAGACATCATTTGACATTGATGACCGAGGCTTGAACTGCTGTGTTCAAACGTCATTATGTTGATCATCAGATCAAAATTCCTTGAAGCCCTGTTTTCTGAGATATCTGTCTTTTCCGCAACCAAACTCTGAGTCCTTCCTTTATAGGATTGAACGATGTACCTGTACTTAAGAGAGTACCTGCACTAACATCAAGAGCTTGTTCGCTTTCACATTGGTTAGTGATATCTTCTTTTGAACCATTTGGGGGTTCACTGTCAACCTTTGTTGTGCTAGAGGTGAATATCTTTCCGGTTGGAACCCATCTAAGACAAACAGTCTTGAGAATTCTACCCGTTGGTTGCCACCTAAGACAAGATCTAGGACTTGTTGTTTTCTCATGCACAGTGGAAGTCCTTTTTATTGAAAACCTATGTCCTGTTGGGATCTGTCTATTTGGTTTCGTTGCAACCCTTATTTGCTCTACGGGTTTGTTTCTGTTCGTTGTCTTATTGGATGGAACCTTAGCACGCGAGTTGACTTCTTTCAGGAATTTTGTAACACAAGAATCATGATTTGCATTAAAGACACATTTCTGACATGTCGAGCAAACAAAATGTTTGGAGTCAGAAAAATTTCTAGAGTTCCTAGAGTGTTCTTGTGTCTTTTTCTTAGCCTCCTCCAGGTAGTGATTATGAACTATGTCATTTGAGCTATACCTAGATGAGCTAGGTGCAATCATGTAATGAGGTTTTGCATGGGCAGATTCTCTTCTCTTAGGTAGATAATGTGTAGTGACTGGTTTTGACAAGTCGTTGTTCACATCAACTTGGGAGGCAAACCGTGGTTTTGAAATTTTAGGTCGTTCAGACTTAAATGCAGGCAAAGGACGTGTGTCATAACATTGATCAGCATTCTAGTCAACCTCTCCTTCATTATTGAATTCAGGTTGCTCAGTATGTTGTTGTCCTGTAGCAGATACATTATCATCAGCAGTCATGTGTACCTCAGCCATTGGCTCTTCATCATATATGGGTCTGATGTCTGCATCATTCCCTGATCTGCTGCTTGTATCATGCTTTTGTGATTCTGTCCCATTGCTTTCAATGATAATTGAACTAGCATCCAATGCTTTACTCGTATCAACCTCTTCCATTGTCGTTTGCGTCTGTCTTTCATTCACCCTGTTGTCATGCTCTCTTTTATGCAGTGCTCTTTCATCAATCGACTTTTTGACATATTCCA
>BQNB010002890.1:0-34059 GCA_026074375.1 Tanacetum coccineum
TCTTAGTGATTACGGAAGTGAAGACTATCTTAACAAGAAACAGGTATCATGCTTTAGAATACGCCTACGTTTTTAAAGTGTTTATTATGCACATGGGATGGAAAACTGTATATGTTTCCCTTTATACATTTGCAGGGTTTGGCAAGATTATTATCTAGAGACTTGAGAAACTATTTATAGTTCACGTCCTTGCGTATTTATGATTGTATGGAAGATGGTTTATCCCTTTATTGGCAAAAAAGTAAGTTTTCCATTGTCCTAAGAGCTATTGAACTATAAAATTATATAAATAAGAGTGCGACCAAAAAATAGATAATATGCAGATTTTATTTGTCGAAATTATATGGAACACGGGTCTTAATCTTCTTTATAATTCTTTACTTATGTAATGCATTAGAAAGGCAACACAAATTTTGGGGTTTGCTACAAAGCTAACTGGAGCTGATTCAGTTGTTGGCACTCCTTACTGGATGACACATGAGGTAATTTTATTTATATTTCTTATTCTTTGAATGAGAAATTTATATTCCCCATATATGATTAAAGGGTTTTACCTTCTCAGGGGATTGACATGGCTAGAGTTTGTGCTGCATGTGATATATGGAGTGTTGATTGCATCGTAATTGAGCTACTTACATGTGTACCTCCTTACTATAAACTTCAACCCATGCCCACCCTCTTTAGGATCGTTCAGGTGTTTATTCGTTTATCTATCATTATAGCATTGAGTGATGCAAAATTCCGAATACCAGATAGTTTGGCACCTGGCATTACAAAATTTCTTCCCCAATGCTTAAAAAAGGTAATGTCGTATTTATATCGTGCGAAAGTGGTTGTTTTAACTCTCACCCTTGGATACAAAATTTAAGGTGTCATATTGATATACTGTAGGTATTTTATATTACATATGACACCTGAAAGTAAACGCAATGTTATATATTTGAAGATCATTCGGTTTACAAATATATAGAAGATGATGGTTTAGTGGAAGTGAAATCTTCAAATGCAGATGACTTGAGCATTATTGAGAATCTATCTGCAGAGAAAGTCCAAGTATTTCATTGTAATTGGGACTGATGGTATTACGGTCATTGTAATTATTATGTTTCCTTTACCTAATTAAAAATTAGGAAACTAGAGCAGAGTTGCTACTAAAGCATTTCTTATTTTAAAGCATTTCTTTTTCTAATTATGGTTTGGTTTAATTGTGTAGTTAACTGAGAGTGGAGAGAAAGAGCGCTTGAAGTCAAATTGCACGTTAAATTTTCTTTTAAACCTTTTTTATGACATTTATGTTCGTGTGAACTTGGTGAATAGAAGAAATTGTTTCAGACTCATTTACATCATGTGTGCCCTTCTTATGTTTTGGATCGTGCAATTACTTTACAAGGCTAAAAGCATAATTACTAATCTTTAGTTTGGATTATCACAATAAAACATACTAAATAATACCTTTTTGGTTTTAAAGAACTTATCAATTGTAACATAAAAAAAACTTTGTATTAATTAATTTATAGCAACCAAATGCGTTGAATATAGTTTTAGCCAAACATATAAAATTATCAAAAGATAAAATTCAACTATTTGTTTTTCAAGAGGTACGTACATCATAGTTTATCAAAAACCCGTATAACATGAAGGAGATCATTAAAATCCTAAATGATCTGATTCATTTAGGTCATTTAACATTTTAAAATATTCATTTTAATCTATACGAGGTATCAATATCCCAAAGACGTAGCTATAGGTCCCATTGATATGATTTGAAGAAAACTATGATTATATATCTCGCATTAGTAGAAAATAAAGGATTAGACATGTTTATTTTCCTTTTTTTATTATTTAAATATTATGTTTCATATAATGTATGTTTGATTATGACCAACTATATACTTTATGTTTATTTATTCAGATATGGTTCTTTTTAACTTATAACTTCATAATACACAATATCTTTAAATTTAATATTATACGTAGTTACATTTAAAATTACTTCCATGGACTATTCTACTACTATTATATTTTAATAAATCTTAAAGCTAGACGCCCATCGGGCGGGCCTTGAATCTAGTATTATATAACACAAACAAAAATATTTAATGATAAAGTTAAAAAGAACTAAGAATCAGAAGTAATGAATAGTAGAGTACTCCCTCCGTCCCAAAATTTTTATCCTTTGACAAAAAAACATACAGTTTAAGAAAAATGTATTTATTATTGTTTTCTCTTTATTACTTTTTAGCATAATGACAGTTTTACTCTTAACTAATCAATTAAAATCTTTTTTAAAGTTTGTAATAATAATTTGAAGCAAAGGTAAAATGGTAAACTTGATCAAACTTCTCAATCTATTTTTAGTAGTAGACAATTAAATTATAACATTAAAAAAAGATTCGTAAACTATTTATTAACTTGGAATGGAGAATAGGGCTGAGCACGGTCCAAAAACCAGACAGAAAACCAAATTGATCAAAAAGTCCGGACCGATGATCGGACCAAAATGTTAAGTCCAGACCTGGGTCTATCTGATTTGATTCGGGTTGTTGGTCTCTGTTCGATTTGGTCCGCGGTCTGCTAGACCCTAGGAGAGAGTATGATCCAAATTGATATTTTCCTTTTGAAAAGAAAGCATATTTCCATGTTGAAAAGTCGCAGCTTCTTTTCATTTCATATTATAAATAATCTTTAACGGGTCGCTAGTCGTCCTAAGTGTAGTTTCAATACACAAAACCTCAAATATCATTTTGTTTGAATTGCTTACCCAACCCATTTTTCACATATAATATATTCTCAGCAAAGTTAGGATGCGCATGTTAGTTTTGGTTAATAGGCAGTTAAATTCACAGTTCACGGTGAAGAATTAGAAGTGGAAAAATGGAAAACATTAATAATTTCGTACACATTACCACGCCCACCTACAATTCAAATATATGTTCGCTAATCACCGATCAGACCATAAAATGACTAATACAATTGTCTTCATATAACAAAATTAACAAACATACTTTATTTTAAATCTTAAAATTTTTAAAAAGTACTATAACAATATTTACCAAATTTAAATTTATAATTACCAAAAAAATTATAAAAAAATTTTTAACGTTATTTTTAGTAAAAAAAATTTAAAAATTTTACAAAAATTTTTAAAAAAAATCGCACTTTTAAAAATCTTAATTTTTTAAAAAAAATTTAATTTTTTTCGTACTTTTTAAAATTTTAATGACGTGGTGTATTAGCACATTTGGAAAAAAAAATTAAATTAATGACGTGGAAATTTAGCCGGTCATATGGGTAACATTATCACAAAACAAACAAGTTCGTTGGTGTAATGTGTAAAAAAAAGTAAGTTGGTCATTACGGTAAAAATGAAAAAGTAAGTTGGTAATAAATGGCCTTTACTCTTCTTTTTAACATATAACTTCATAATACACAATATCTTTAAATTTAATATTATACGTAGTAACATTTAAAATTACTTCTATTGACTATTCTACTACTATTATATTTTAACAAATCTTAAAGCTGGCCGTCCATCGGACGGGCCTTGAATCTAGTAATGTAAAAAAGCACTAAACTTTATTTTATTATAAAAATCGCACACAATGTCTATAGGCATGAATATATTTTAGAGTGTCGAGTTTTGTTTTGTCAGCATAATTTCAAGGCCTAAATTTGAATATATTAGTTTATTTAAGTCTTGGCGACACAATTCTAAGGCCTAATTCTTGTAGCTCACTTTAAATGAATAATTGTCATAGAAGGATCTTTAGTTTGTATATTACGTGTGAAATGAAACACATCTTCCATCTTGATGAAACAACTCTACAGTACGGATTAGTGTACAAACATGATTTTCAGCCGTAACAAACAATCATAAGTACCTCCATAATTAGTTTCTTAGCAATAGTTTTGAGGTTATGGCAAAACATGTTTTTTTAGTTATTTTGTATGGTGTTAAATTAAAATGCCAAGAGCTGAAAAGAAAAAGAAAAAAACAATTGCAAGTTGAACCAACTTTAACATTGCTTTGATACAAAGTTAAAAACCACACATATAATAATCCTCAAAGGCTCAAATTGATGTAGAAAATGTGTAGCATGTGATGTGAATGTTTAAATGCTCATAAAACAATGTCTATTACTACAATAACATCAAGAAAATTAAAACAAGTAATTATGTAACAACCAACACAAGAACTATAATTTACTCACTACTCTCCTGAAATTAATATTTTGAGTCATAAACATATATTTTAAGAAAAACATATGTTCAACATATATTTAATCAATAATATCATCCTAACTCGATAAACTTCTAGTTAATGATTAAGACCAACGAAATGCACTATTATTTATTGGACATCCAATAAAAAAATATACTAAGATTTTTGAGACAAAAAAGTAATACTTTAGCAAAACTTTACAATCTATGAACTTGAATGAAAATTATAATTTTTTTCCTAAATAATAAAAAAAAAAAAAACACAATGTAAAAACGCATAATTTTACTTAGTTTATCTTTCTTAACATCAGCTAATTAATTAATAACTTTTTAAGTTTGTAATAGCGCTTCAAGTGAGAGCAACATACCAAACTCGACTAAAATTTTCAATCTATATTTAAATAGTGGACAATTAATTTAGAATAACAAAAAAATAAATGAACAGTCATTTTGGAACGTTACCAATAACAAGCAAGAAAAAGAAACCACAAGTTATGACTTACTAGTAAAAATACCAGTTTTTCAAAACGAAGGTTACGGATCCGAACCTAACAGTGAGAAAATTATTTCCTTTGTGTTCACCGGCGTTCACCTACTCCGACTCTAAACTATTCTAAAAAGTAACCGCTTTAGGAATAGTCACACACAATGTCGAGTCAAAAACCTAATAAATAAAAAAATTAATACACAAATATAAATAACCCATATATCTCATTTAAGCATGTTTTTTCTGAATCTTTTTCTTTCAAATATCGTTTATAATACTTGTACTTTTTTTTTATTTTCCAACAAACTTTAGATTGAAAACATGGGAAAATATGTTAGTGACAAAACATGTCGGCAACAATACTATATTCATTATTT
Organism: Tanacetum coccineum; assembly: GCA_026074375.1. NCBI lineage: Eukaryota > Viridiplantae > Streptophyta > Magnoliopsida > Asterales > Asteraceae > Tanacetum > Tanacetum coccineum. Next base: position 5,086 of record BQNB010002890.1, read on the forward strand.
TATTTCCATTAAAATAACAAGTAGACAAATTGGACTTGAACATCAAAAAGAAAAAAAGAACACTTAATTTCCAACATCCTTAAACTCAATTAATTACAAACACTTCATAAGGTATGACAACTATGTTTTATGCCACCTTTTTATTTTTTATTTTTACTAAATAAGTTGAAATTTTATGTTTTACCCTTTTCCATATATAATTTTCTTATTTTTTTTGTTTTTTTTTTCGAGATTTTTGATTAAATTATGAAAATAGGAGATCTATATGTGTTAGTACTATTTTAGGCTACCTTTTATCCTGTTTTTACTCTCTTGGATTCTGGGTTTTATGTTTTTGATATTTGAAAATATAAAAGTTTGCAACTTTATTGAATTATTGGTGTTTTTGTGCTATTTTATAATGTTAACTATTGCTAATTATTTGTGGGTCTCTATAAATATATGCATGTTTTTATGTGATCAAGATTATATAGTTAGTATTTTTATATTTGTAATAGTGAGATTAGTGGTTATTTAACTAATATTGATAATTATTAGTGGGCCTTTATAAAAATGCTTATATATTTATGTGATCAAGATTAGGGATTTGTTTGTCTGCTTCCCCTGTTGATAATTTTGCTTCCTATTTCAATCAAGGTTAGATTTTTATGCTGATTCTGAAATCTTTTTGATTGAATCGCGTGTTCAAGTTGTTTTATAAACATCTGTGTATCTTCATAAGCACTTGCTCAAAATTTGCGGGGTTTTAGTTAAGTTGCGTGCTCTGTAAGTGATCAAGTGATATTGAGGGGGTGTTTGTTTCGGCTTATATGTGGGCTTATGAGCTTATTTGATTTCGGCTTATATAACATAAGCCCCAATTTTCTGGCTTATATTGAGGACTTATAGGCTTATACAAGTCTCAAAATAAGCTGGAAAATTGGGGCTTATGTTATATAAGCCGAAATCAAATAAGCTCATAAGCCCACATATAAGCCGAAACGAACACCCCTTGAATAGATTGTATAAGGTAATTGTTTGTAAGACATCGTGTAGACGGCTTCTGTTGCTGTAATTGTAATAGTCAATATCTTGGTGATTTTGGCGTCATCTAACTATTTTCTGTTTAAGAAAGTAATAGATAGAATTAGGATCACGCAACATCAGTAATTTTACTCTTTTCCGTTCGACACTCAAGTTTGTAAACTGATTATTAGACCTCTAGATAATCCTAAAAGGGTAGCTTGTTTAAGTGTAGACAGTTTCGAGTGCTTGGATAGAAATTGTTATCAGCTTATTTCAGAGTAAATAAGCCCTTACAAATTAGCAAGTTGGTACTTGTATTTGCTTATAGTTTAATACCGATAACCACTTTATTGGATGCAATCCCAAACACCCCCTAAGAGGGTGTTCAGTGTTCAGGATTGCTTTGTTTGAGTGTTTGTCTGCTTATTATTTAAGCAGATGAAACAGTTTTGGCATTTGAGTGTTTTATAAAATTGCTTATCAGCTTATTATAGAGTAAATTAGCACTGAAGAATGCACAGGTTGGTATTGGTATCTGCTTACTGTATTTTTTTTAGATAACCAGCTTAAATATGCAATGCTGAACAGTGAACTACCGCTAAGATAATTATATGCAGAAGTAGGTTAAACTGTTAAAGTAGAATTATAGACTAATTATTACGACTTAAAGTTGCAATAATCATACAGTCACTCATGTATTTTAAGATACTTGTGGAAATCTGACTTTTTTTAGTAATATCGTAGTTTTGGGATTTGACAAAAGGTAAAAATCAATAACTTTGTTTCAGGTTTAGATCCATGGAATCTCCTCAATCTGTTGTGTCACCATTCAAGACCTCATCGATTTATTCCGACCCCAAAAACCATAATCTCGCTCATTTCGTTCGAGACCCGAGTTCTGCACCAAAGAAAACCGATTCATATCTTGGTGTTCTTGAGGTTTACATTCATGAAGCTAGGGACATTCAAAACATATGCATATACCATAAACAAGATGTTTACGCCAAAATTTCTCTTACTAACAACCCCGAAAAGACCGCTATTACACAAACAGTTAATGGTGGTGGAATAAACCCCGTATTTAATGAGAACCTCTGTATCGATATACCAGATGTAGCTACTATAAACGCTTCACTTAAATGTGAGATATATATGATGAGTCGGGCTAAAAATTATCTTGAAGATCAGTTGCTCGGGTTCGCTTTAGTCCCTCTTTCGGATATTATCGTTGAAAATGGGAAACTTAACAAGGAATTCACATTATCGTCGAGTGATGTCTTCCACTCGCCCTCAGGTTTTGTTGAGCTCACTTTATCGTACAATGGAGTGTCACCTGATGTGATTGCTATCTCACGGCCAGTGCCACCATCAAATACCAACGTTTCCATTGTCTCCGACCAATGTGAGCTGGATAAACTTGAATTCCCGGATCCCAAAATTGTGAACGAAAACGAGATGATGGTGTCCGAGTATATTGGGATTTGCTCGGAAAGTTTAGGCTCGTCTGATACTGATGATCAAGCTAGCTCAGAAAATGGCACATCTGTCTTTGATAATCATAAACCCGATTCACCACCAACAAGCGTGTCAACTAATGGATCTCAATGTCCTTCCGCTCCTACTGCAAGCAGTGAATCTGCAGACCAAGAATCTGATTCACCCCCAAAAGAAAAACCCGCTGTAAGTGATTCAGTAGACAAGTTGAAGGTGAATACCGGGCTCGTTGAAAAAGTAATTCAGCAAGATTTTGTGGACTTGTACATGAAAAGTATGCAGCAGTTTACCGAGTCGTTGGCTAAGATGAATCTGCCAGTTGATATGGAAAGTGAGCAGACCAGTTCAGGAAACTCAAGGTCGGATCAGACCACGCAAACACCAAATGGAAACCGGCCTCGAGTGTTTTATGGTAGTCGAGCTTTCTTTTGAAGCTGTTAGAATCAGAATTACACTCAGCATGGTGTTTCGGCTTCTTTGTATTTTGTTTTGTATTTGTGTCACTTCTGTTAATCTTATGTTCTTGAAGAGATGTCTATGATTTTAGAAACATGATCGTGCAGCATTTAGATCAGGGTATACACGTATGAACTATGTTAACACAAGAATTTCAGGGAGAACTAGAATGTTAACATTGTTATATCTATTGACTTACATGTATTACAATTTAGTATCAACTTTTTAAGGTATGCACGTTCATATTCATGGAACCACGTGGCGCTTATGCATATGTTATACATCCACAAGGTGTGCACAGGTTTGGAACGGCCAAATTAAACAAACATGGTCGTGTTTTAACCGGCTATCTTGTTCTTTACAATACATACCTGCATATAAGCTTGCGTCTTGTTTCCTGATAATTATATAGTAGTCAAAGTCGGTTGGCTAATTTTTTAACAAATGCATTTTCGTAAGGGTCATACTCTTCTCATGGAACTGCCATAGTTTGAGCATTGTATTATAAAGTAATTGGAGGTTAAGAGTGTTCAATTGCAAGTCCCTCAAATCCATCTAGGGGGTGTTTGGGATTGCGTTTGCAAACTGATTATCCGAGTATTACATTAATCACAGATAATCTGTTGCGAGTGTTTGGATGCAGACATCTGATTATTCCAAAACGCATAATCTACTTCAAAACTCATCAATTCCATGGATTGTGTTTTGGATGCTCTATACCTTCTTGAAGTGCCTGTGTTAATAAACTGTTGGTTTTTGTCGACCCCTTGACAGTGTGCATGACCAGATGGCTTCCCTCCAAACATAAGAAGTCGTGGATGACTGAAGCTTTGTTCCTTGGTGGTTCATTCGGGTACTTCAGTATCAGTCAGTTTGCTACTTCGTTTAGGTATGTTCAATATGATTGTTTACATAAAAGTTATTTTACTACTAGTTCTACATGTTAATTTCACAAGATACGGGACTACCTCTCTGTGCATATTATAAAAAGCCTGTTTAACTTATCTGATATTAGAAGTTTGCCTTTATAATTTAGCTGCATCGCCCTAATAAGAGCACGATTGATCAGTAGTTGAGGGATATAATTAGACGACTATATATCATAGTTTCAATCTTAGGTGTTCTACCATTCATTTGTACTTTACGAAGTCATCAAAACAAGTAAAACGGTTGTAAGTCGATAAGTTTTACTAACATAGAGCATTTGCATACAATACTTAAGTACATATATCTTTCAAACTGCCAAATTATCACACACATTGTCTCATCACATAGGTACTTCGACTATTTCATTAGCTCGTGTATACATATGACGTCGACAAACCCAAGCAACCTGACCATCATCTCGATATCTGACTCTCCACAAACCAAACGTCTCAGCGATATCTTTCCCACTCGAACACCCCTTTTCCCTTAAAAAGTCCACAATCCATTGTTGTGCCGCTTTCATATCTTGTTGAACATCCCTTGATCTTCCTCTGCTTTGTCTCGCAGCAGCCACCGCCCCCACTACCCCAACACCCGCTGCACCATAAACGAGCGGGTTGTCTGTCAAACTCGCAACTGCTTTACTCAAATCCGGTATCAAATTCCCCATCCCTGCTGCCACGTGAGCTCCTATTTTTAGAGCAAACGTTAATAGTTTCATAAAGCCTCCCATGTATGGAGCTAAAGATGTTACAGCCTGGTTATCAATCTGCATCATTTCACAACCCATTTGATCATCAACAACATGCATTTCACCTCTGAACTCGCATAACATGTGAAGCCGAAGCGCAGTCATCCCAGAAAATATGTTTGTGACTAATCTTCTCGAGTAGTTCTCGGTTTTGACAAAATAAAACATGTTTGGTACTTTCCTTTCTTCTATCTGAACGTTGTAATTCGTTAAGTAGTTAACTTTACGATGCAGTTCAGTTAAAAGCCTGTGTTCGTAGTATCTTAGCCCTTGGATCTCATGTTTCAAGTCTCGTATTTCATTTTCGATGATCTTAAGTCTTTGAATGACTTCCTCTACCCCTTTGGCAATTCCAGTCAATGACGGGTCAACTATGTTGGTTTCGTTTTCTTGCACGGTCGCGTTTTCTAGGGGTACTTGTAATTCGAGTGCGAGGTTGTAAAGGTCGTGATACCTTCCATTCAATACTTCTTTGAAGTCGTCATCCGATAATAAGTCTCGAGCAAAGTCAAACCCAGCGTTTAGTACAGGGCGGCCCGAGTCAGAGACCGGGGTCCATGTATGCTGATAGTCATACATTTCGTCAGCTGGAACCGATAGCAAAGCATGTTTTAATTGAACGAGTGGGACAATTTGGGTTTTTCGGTATCGAGGGGATGTGAGGTTTTTGACACATTGCGGACGAATTATGTTTTCAGTTAACATGACCCCTTGACAAAGGCTTTGGATTGATGGGTAGATAAGGTCCCGAAAGAGTTTAAGAGTATCGGAAATGTTTTTGCTGGAGCAAGCGAGGATGTCAAGGTGGTACCCGAGGTGTCCTCCAAGCTCGATTCTTATGTGGACCCCGTGAATAGTTATCGAGATGAGGGATTTTTCTAGCGTGTATGTTGCTCCGTGTTGGGTCATGAGTCCAATGATTTTGCTATGTAAGTGTACCTGTTTTGTAAGGGCGATAAGGAAGTTAGTTAGCCCCTGAAAATAAAGAAAGCATGAACAACAATTGAATGCGTATAGTGATCCATAGAGGCGGAAATATGGGTGGGTTAGGTAACGGGTCAAAACAGGTTTAGATCGAAACAATGTCCTTTTTAGTATGGCTCAAGTTTGGGCTGGGTGATTCCAACCCGCTACCCAGAATGAATTGCCACCCCTATTTATCACTATAGCCTATAGTAATCACCAATCTCTGAGTACAACAATTTAGGAGACTGCTTGCTTAAAAAACATACACTTTAGGCAATTTTCAGTCGGTTCGACTCATATGACCAGGCCCTATTTAGCAAAAAAATTTAGTTGACGCGTTTGATATAAGATACTGATTAAACAAAGGAGAAAATACCTGTAATCTTGGGAAGAAACCGAGGGTCAGGAATATAGGACTTGAATCATGACATTCAAGGTGTCTTCCTACAAACACCGAATCTGACCTGATTAACTGCCATCTTGGAGTTCTTGTTCTGCTATCTTCAAGAAGCAACGGAATCAGCAGCAAAGATCCATGATCAGATGGATCTTGTCTGTAACAAAGTTCGAGTTTTAACATTATATTGACGAGATCAGTAACATTCAAGTTCTCAAAAACCTTGGGTCCCATCCCGGGAATCTGGCTTTGTAAATTTCCTCTCAGAATCTTCTCCAACTCTTTTCTACTCACAAATCCTCCGCTGACACCATCGTTAACGCTCACCTTTTTTACGTTTACCTTCACGAGCTGACTGACCACTTCACCAAAAAACCACTCGAAATCCAATATCAAAAATCCTAATTCTTCAAAATATATCACTTCCCCTATCTGATGAAGACATGTTGCAACTGCTTTTCTTCGCATCTCGACCTTCATTAGTATGTTGTCGTTTCTTGATTGGACTCGTAGAGACGGGAGTTTAACCTGACACAAATTGCTAAACTCTTCCCATTTCATTACTCGTTTATCATCATTTTCTGACCTCCAATCGGATAATATGATTACAAGATCATTACATAGTTCGTAAACTCTAGGGACACTTTGTAAAATGGTTTTGCTAGTTTTTCTGAGGTGATGCATGAGTTTATTGACATAAGCAGATGATCTTGCATCAACCGTGAATACTGTAGGGTAGAAGTCAAGATATCCTTGGAACTTATCTCTAAGGTTTTGAACGACGTTTACTATGTTTTGGAAATTTACTGAGGACTGGTCGATCTTGTCGTAGTGTGTTAGCACCACAGTTACGTTGGGTAGTATGCATTGTTGACCTGCTTTTTTTGAGTTGGAAACTATGAATCTTAGCCAATATTGAAGGTCAGTTGGTCACAGCGAATTACTTTTAGAACTTGATTGTCATCTGCTTTCATATACATTCTATATTATCTCTCTTGCCAGATGGTTGAAAACCTTTGAAATGACGACCAATAATTGAAGGTCTTGTTCTAACTCTGATGGCGGTTTTGGTTCTCTGTTGTTTGGTTTGAGAAACAAGCTTGAAACGATGACAAAACATGAAGCACTACCATGGCCTGGAAACATGATATCATGAAAGGAAAAGGACTCATGTTGACCTCCTAGGTTCCATATTGAATACTTTGTGTCCTCGTCTTTGAGTGTCTTTACTTTTATTCCCGAAGTACGAATTGCTTGCTCGATAGGATTTACGAGGGTTTTTACTTGTTCGATGTATGCTACTTTCGAAGATGTGAAGTTTTGTGAAATGGAGTTGCATAGTGTGGTTTTCCCTGCATATAAACAATGTATCTTAAATATATAAGGCATATTGTAAGACGGTTTTGTCAAATAACTTCTACTTCTCAGCAAAGATTGTAAGCAAACTTACCAGCGAATTCTTGTCCACATATGAAGACTCGACAGCTCTTGGGTGCGATCATAGGCATATCTTTAAGCAAATCGACTTCAACTTCATGACCCGTATTTTCATTTTGGCCGATTTTTTGTTGTATTACATCTGCTTTCCCAGAAATCTGTAGCGGTGTTCTTGCAAGATCAATTTCCTCGATCCAAGGATTAACTTGTAAAGTCTCCATTATACTATTCAACACGAAATCGCCATCTACCCCTTTACAACCCTGCAAAGACAAACACTTCAAACTAACATTTGTCTTTAAACTTTCAAAGATTTCAATTATATCTTGTGGTCTTAAACTTTGGTCTTGATATATCCCCAGTCTTGTTAAAGTTTGGTTAGTACTCAACATTCTCAAAATCGCAATCAGCCCGTCTCTACCTATCTTTGTTCTTTTTCCACCAAATATTAGCGACTTCAAAGTTACATTTGCTTGCATTTGAAGAGATGAAAACCGAGTTAACGGGCAAAGCAAGTGTTCTACGCCTACCCCATTAAACCGGTTATCATCTAAATGCAATATTTCCAAACTTTTGTTCTTGAATAGTCCAGCTGCAACATAAACAACTCCCTTATTTTTTAACCTTGTTTTTGAGAGGTTAACTTCTTTTAGAGTCCGGTTCTGTTCAAGAACCCAACGGAAATCCTTGGCCCACCGGGATTTTAAATAGACCCCGGTGAGGTCAAGTGATTTAACCGTTGTGTTCCACCCGAGAGCACACGCTACCCTACACGCCCCGGAAACATTTATCCGGTATATGCGTAGCATGCTGCTCTCAGGTGTGAATTCAACTATTTTTGAGTTATCGTCATTATCGCTTCCTCCACTCCATACATGAACTTCAGTGGATCTGTTTCTTGCTAGCACCGCTGATATCAATGGTGCCGCAATGACAGAACTCGAGTCAAATATAGTTAACTTTTTTAACGTCGAATTTGCTTCTATCATTTTGGATAACTCTTCTGCCCCTTTGGATCCTATCGTTTCGTCCCTTATTTGCAAGTCTTCTAAACATGTATTTACCTTTAAACCCGAAGCACATAAACTAGCTCCATATGACCCAATCCTTGATTCAGAAAACATAATCTCTTTAACCACTACATTTTTCTTCAATATATTCGCTAGCATTTCCATGCACTCGACGTTTATCTTGTTTCTTTTGAATAAGACCTTTTTCACATTTGAAGAACCATCGAGTAAAACCTCGAGGCTCCTCATTTCCTCTCGCTCCCATTCAACTTGATAAAACTCTAGAGCTTCTAATGAAAGCCGCATTTTGGAAGACGTTGACACGAGCTTAAGCACATTAGCAAACTCGAAACTGGCATTGTTTGAAACGTTAATATGAATTGAATCATTTGTTTCTTGATGACAATGTGATGTTGGTTGCGAAAGATGGAATGAGATGCTTTCAACATTAAGATTTTCAGCTTGAATTGATTGTTTAAGCCATTGAAGATCCTGTAAGTTTTGGTTAGATGTCATTGCTGATGAAAGTGTATTAAGTTAATGGTAATTATGTTTGAAGCTATATATTAGTATAAGTTTTATTAAATATTGTAATTTGGTTTCTTTCGGTGGAAAATAGAATTTGCTTTTAACTTTAATTGTTTTGCTTTTTGAAAATGATATAAAAAGAGAAAAGTGCACCATTATCATCACCCTTAGTCATTATTTTATTCTCCTATGGCAGTTCACCATCTATATACTTTGCCTGATTTTTGGGTTAAAAAAAAAGTTGTATTTTCTTCTTTTCACACATGCTATTTTGTCATGGCAATGAGAAAAAACTTAACAACACATTCGCATATGTATATGATGACGTATAGGGTGGACCGACCCGGCCCACTCATATTATTTTGGGCTTAATAGCTGATAACGGGCCTGCAACCCATGCACCGCGGTCACGGCCTCTTGGTCCTACGGGTCGCGGCCGCGGTATCTTCACAAAATCCTCTCTAAGGATAACCTAATTAAATAAGAGATATGATTTACTTATTTAAATCATCAAAGATAACTCCGAATCCCTAGAATGTCGGACGTATCTTGGGCCGAAAGATACGAAAACCCTAAGGGGTATCCATCCTATAAAAGGAACGCAATTATCATCAATACAGGTATCTTACAAACCCTAAACACACTCGATTACTCTCCCAGAATCCTATACTTACTCTCACGCCGGAGTCTAATTGTGGGATCCGCTCCCACGATAAGGTTAACGGTGTTTGTTTCCTTGTGCAGGGTTCTCTAAACAAGTTCACTTGATACAAGAACAAGGCTCTATATACCCGGATAGCTGCCTATTCGGACCAAGTAAGACCCGACCTAACTTTTGTATCAACAAGTTGGCGCCATCCGTGAGACCCGACACTAGGAATTACTCTCATCAGAATGAGCGCAATGGCTAATGCAACCCCCATTGTGACCACTGTCACGAAAACTGCAAACAAGGAAAAGGCGTCGGACGCCGCACCCAGGGTGAACATCCTGGACTTCTGCGAAGAACACTACGAAGACATCCTGCCGATCATTATGGAGAAGGCACGGCGTGACAAGCGAAAAGAAGTCCAAACCAGACTAAATTTTGGAGAAAACTCCAAGAAAACCCGAAGAGAAAGGGAGAACTCCTTAAACTCGAGGGCAGAAAACTCGCCTACGAGATTCCACCCTGAGAGATCCCGGACACGCGGTCGCGAGAAACGCGATGACAGAAACGTGTTTAACCGCTTGAGCCACCGAAGGAAGAGCGTGCACGAGCGACTCAGTGATACCTACTCGCCAAGTGCAACAAAATCCGGGCCAAGCAGGACGGGCTCGAGAGACCCCTCTCACAGTAGAGGTCATTCCCTCAGTAGGGAACATCCCCGAATTGAAGACCACCTCCGAGGCGTCGAAGAATCATATGGCGATACGTACTCTCAGGGGACCAGGACCAAGTATAGAGATCGATCTCATGACGGAGATCGATTCCGCAGCGTAAAAAGATGGAGGAAAAGTGAATCCATATCATCCCGCGGATCAAAAAGCAGCACCACTAACAGAGGACACTAGAAGTCAAGAACGAAAAGGCGCAAACTGGTAGATGAAGACGATTTGGCCGTACCTTGGACCTGCGAGGACGTGGATCGGTTCACGCCTCGAATTCGCAACTTCAAAAGTTCGTGGAAGACGTGCATGCCCAACAATGTGAAAACTTATGACGGAACCGGAGACCCCGAAGACCACTTGAAAATCTTCCAAGCCGCGGCACAGGTGGAACGTTGGGCGATGCCTACATGGTGTCACATGTTCAACTCTACCCTAATAGGGGCCGCGAGGGTCTGGTTTGATGAACTACCTCCAGAAAGCATAAATGGGTACAAGGGTCTCAAAGCGGCCTTCCTAGCATACTTCATGCAGCAAAAGAAGTATGTAAAAGATCCAGTAGAAATTCACAATATTAAGCAGAGGGACGGGGAGACCATTGAGGATTTCATGGAACGGTTCAAAGTTGAAACCGGGTGCATGAAGGGAACCCCTGAATGCATGTGGATCTTCGGGTTCATGCATGGGGTCAATAACCCCGAACTAACAAAGCGTCTCAACGAACACGTCCCAAAGACCATGGAAGAAATGATGACAGTCACCACTGCCTTCATACGAGGAGAAGCTGCGGCCGCTTTCAAGAAGAAAGGTCACTCACCGTGGAAATCACAAGATCAGTCCAAGCGGCACGCTTTCGAGCGAAAATCTGACTTTCGAGGTCAGTCAAGGGAAGGACGGGGGTCTAGCAAGTTTACCCCCCTCACCAGAACGCCCAAAGAAATCCTCGCGGCCAAAGCTATAAAGTTCAAACCACCACCGCCCATGGTAACCCCGGTAGAAAAAAGAAGCAGCAACAAGTTTTGCGATTTCCACAATGATAAAGGACATAGCACGGACGAGTGCATGCAGTTAAAGAAGCAGATTGAAGAATTGGTGCGAGCAGGGAAGCTCTCGCACTTGATAAAAGAAATTAAGCAGGGTCGAGATCAAACAAAGAATGGAAAGAAGGAAGCCCCGGCTAAAGACAAATCCCTAGCAATTTATATGATACAACCGTGGCAGAGAATGACAAGGCAAAAATTAACCCAAAGCTTTGCTCGTGGCAACGAAATTACCTTCCCACCACTGGCTAACATCGATGGGACCGAAGGTCCGCTTGTTATAGAAGTGGAAATTGGTGGACACATGATCCACCGCGTGTACATAGATAGAGGTTACTCTACGGAAGTACTCTATGAGCACTGCTTCAACCAGCTCTAGATGAAAATCAAGAACCAAATGGTTTCGGCAACAACATCGTTAACCAGGTTTAGTGGGGAAACCATATGGCCGCTGGGATAACTTAGGCTCTTGGTAACAATAGGGGACGCAGATCATTCTACAAAAGCGTGAATAAATTTCATGATCGTGAGGTCACTATCGCCAGACAACGGTATCATTGGAAGACCTGGAATACGGGAAATCCAAGCAGTACCATCTACGGCTCACGGGATGCTTAAGTTCCCTGCCAATAGAGGAATAGTCACTATCCGTAGTACTATCTTGATACCTGCTGAGTGTACAACAGTGATCACATCATCTAAGGAGGTACCCAAAGAAGCCGAAGTGCGCCCTAAAATTTCAAAAATAGCTCTATATACAAATTTCCCTGATCAGGAGGTCACAATCGGAGGGACGCTATCCGCAGAAGGACGGACGAAATTGTGCTCGCTCCTAAAGAAAAACTTATATATATTTGCGTGACAACCGTCTGACATGACAGGAGTACCGCGATCAGTAGCTGAATATCGACTCAATATTCGAGAAGGATATTCGCCTGTTCGACAGAAGAAAATAGGGCAAGCCCCGAAACGTTCAAAGGCGATCCAAGGGGAGGTACAAAAATTAGTAGAAGCGGGTATCATGAGAGAAGTTTATTATCACGACTGGTTGTCCAATCCAGTCATGGTAAAAAAGCATGACGGTAGCTGGAGGATGTGCGTGGATTTCACGGACTTAAACAAAGCATGTCCGCAGGATTGTTACCCCCTTCCTGAAATAGACTAGAAAGTCGAATCTCTCTGCGGCTACCCCTTTAAGTGTTTCTTGGACGCTTACAAAGGCTACCACCAGATACAGATGGCGGAGTCAGACGAGAAAAATCAGCCTTCCATACCAGCCAAGGTGTATATTGCTATACAAAAATGCCCTTCGGCCTCAAGAACGCTGGCGCCACATACCAGCGACTGGTGGACAAAGCTTTCGATAGCCAAGTTGATCAGAACATGGAAGTATATGTTGATGACTTAGTTATTAAAAGTCATACGGAAGCAGAGATGATAAGAGATATTAATGAAACGTTCCAAACGTTACGAAGAATCAACATGAAGCTCAACCCCAAAAAATGTACGTTTGGGGCAAGAGAAGGAATGTTCTTGGGGTACATGATTAGCCCGGAAGGAATAAAACCGTGCCTTGATAAAACAGAAGTTGTACTACAACTCCCGTCCCCACGGACAATCAAAGAGATCTAGAGCCTCAATGAGAAGTTGGCTAGTCTGAATAGGTTCCTCTCCAAGTCAGCGGAAAAGTCCTTGCCGCTATTTAAAACCTTGAAGAAATGCATTAAAAAGAGTGACTTCCATTGGACTCCATAAGCGGAACAAGCCTTCAAGCAGCTAAAGCAGCACTTGTCGGAGTTACCTCTGCTGGTAGCACCAACGTGGCAGGAAGATTACAAAAATGGAGCGACATGTTAGGAGAACACAATATCACATACCGGCCAAGGACGTCTGTGAAAGGACAGATCCTAGCGGATTTCCTCGTAGAGAAACCGGATGAGAACCTGCCAGAAACACCAACGACGGATATTCCGCAAGAGCCGTGGACACTATTCACAGATGGATCATCATGTATAGATGGATCTGGTGCCGGGTTAATACTTACAAGCTCGGAAGGAACTGAGTTCACCTACGCGCTAAGATTTTAGTTTACAGCCTCTAACAACGAAGCAGAGTATGAGGCACTAATAGTTGGCCTCCGGATTGCGTCACAGATGGGAGTACGCAATGTGAACGTAAGTGTAGACTCTAAGTTGGTAGCAAACCATGTCCTAGGGGCGTACGTCGCTAAAGAACAAAATATGATCAAATACTTGGAGAAGGTCAAAAGCCTGGTTAGCGGCTTCGCTAGCTTTTCTATAAGCCAAGTACCATGAAGCAAAAACAAGAAAGCAGATGCCCTGAGCAAAATTGCGTCAACCAGCTTTGCGCATTTATCTAAACAGGTCTTGGTTGAAATACTCAAAGAAAAATCCATACACGAGGAGGAAGTAGCCACGGTAGTGTAAGAAGAGGGAATAATATGGATGACCCCGATAATAGAGTACCTAAAAGATGTAACTCTTCCTGGTGATAGAAAAGAGGAAAGAAAACTCCGCATAAAGGCCAGACATTACGAATTGTTGGAAGGGGTTCTCTACAAGCGGTCATTCCTAAAACCGTGGCTACGGTGTGTCGGACCACTTCAAGCGGATTATGTGATCCGAGAAATCCATGAGGGTTCGTGCAGTATGCACGCAGGACCGCGATCGGTAGTAGCCAAGGCTATGAGGCTGGGATATTATTGGTCAACAATGCACCGGGACGCACGAGAAATTATACGTACATGCAACGATTGTCAAATACATCGTCCCATACCAAGAAACCCTCAACAGCCGCTAACCCCAATCACGGCCCCGTGGCCGTTCTACAAATGAGGAATTGATATAGCTGGTCCTTTCCCGGAAGGACCAGGTAAGGTCAAGTTTTTGATAGTCGCAATGGATTATTTCACGAAATGGATAGAAGCAAAAGTCGTGGCGACAATCACAGGAAATCAGGTGAAAAAATTCGTGTGGGACAATATTGTATGCCGCTTCGGTCTCCTAGGAGAAATAGTCTCGGATAACGACAAACAATTCAGCGACAACCCATTTAAGGATTGGTGTAACAAATTGAATATCGCGCAGCGATTCGCCTTAGTGAAACACCCGCAATCTAATGGACTTGTAGAGAGGGCAAACCGGAGCTTGAGTGAAGGAATCAAGGCACGCCTGGGCGAAGGAAACAAGAACTGGATAGAGGAACTTCCCCATGTCTTGTGGGCCCATCGCACGATGATTAAGTCAAGTCATGATGATACCCCTTTTTCCCTGACCTATGGAACGAAAGCCGTCATACCTGCGGAAATCGGAATGCCCACCTACCGCATCGCGGCAGTAGACATTGTACATAATGATGAAGAGCTACGGCTAAATTTGGATCTACTGGAAGAAAAGCGAGAGCGCGCAGCAATCTATAAAGCCAAGGCCAAAATGAAGATGACAAAGTATTACAATGCTAGGGTTCGCGGTGTTGCTTTTAGACCTGGAGACTTTGTTTATCGTAGTAATGACGCAAGTCATGCTGCAGCCGGTGGAAAACTTGGACCAAAGTGGGAAGGACCTTATGAGGTCACGGAAGCACTAGGAGATGGAGCATATAAGCTAAGGACTATGGAGGGCGCGGACCTACCGCAGACATGAACATTGACAATCTAAAGAAATGCTACCTCTAGGCTGCAGCACATGCATGGATGAACCCTCGTTTGTGACAACCATGACTTGAGCAGGTTAGTCAAACTATTAGTGTTGACTTATGTATCTGTTGCAATGAATGGGTTATGTGTTATATGTGTTTATATGTGTTTATGTGTGTTGTGTGGGATATGTGAGATTTGATAATCAATCCATTGAGCATGATCGTCTCATTGTGATTGGATTTGTGTTGATTTTGTCGAGTTCATTTCGTTCACTTTTAGTGATAAGGAAATAATTTTGGTGATTGAAGCAGTTTTGCGTTAATTGTGTAAGTAATTATACGTATATGTATTTTTGTGTTAGTAATATTAGGATAAGATTATGTTCTAGTAGTTAGAATATGAAAGAAATGAAATTTCTATTTTTGAAAAGTTAAGGTTAATAAAAATAAAAAATTATTTATTTTTAAAAGTCTAGTATATTGCGTTTAAGCAAAAAGGTATGCGCAAGCAAGCTAAGGTTTTTATAAAAGCTTAAGGTAATGTTAATAATTAAGTAATTAATAGATAAATAAAAAAATTAAAATATATATATATAAGGCCAATCGGTCGGGTTTTTTAAGATAAAAAAAAAGGAAAACAAATCTTACTCTAATTAAAATTGGTAAAAGATATCTATCCTAAACTTTTTTGTAAACCTTATAAATACCAAAAACCCTTCTCCCCCTTGTTTTTAATTGTCCTAGGCGAATTTTATCAAAGGAGGAAGAAGAAGAATCTTATTTTTTTCAAGTTTGGTGATTTTTGTGTTCAAGATTCAAAGATTTAAGGTATAAATTATAATCCTTTGAGTTAATTATCATTAAAACATGTAATAATTATTATGATGGATAATTAGGGCTTCATAACATCTGTAATTAATGATATAATAAGCATGTTACAATGATTATGGTTTAATTAGGATCATATGGGTGTATTCGTTAGGGTTTAGATCACGTTAGAATTTGATTTAGATTGGGGCAGAATTTAAGGATGTGTTGTTTGGCTGACATCTCAATGATGGTAATAGCTTTTGTCAAGTTTCCAATGCCTATGATTTATCTTAGAGAGTCTAGTTTCTAGAACATCCGGCCTCGAAGGTTTTTGAGGTCAGGAAGTCATTCAAACGTTGGTTGCAAGAAAAGTTATCAAAGCAGTAAATACGGGTCAAATTTAGGTCAGATTACGAGGTATAAAACCCCCCACTTAAAATTCGAATTTAACTTAGCCCTTCTACAGGAGTTTAGTTCTATGTGTCTATTAGAAATTCCCCAAATGAGAGCTTCTGATTTGGAGTCTAAGTATGGTTTTTAGGTCCAAACCTTTTAGTGTGCAAACAGATCCGAATTGGGACTGTTTTGAAGTTTGATTTTCTTAGGAGTACTTGTGCATGTAAATGGCTCTTGAGAATCATGAAGTAGTTAATATACTCATAAATGAACATAGGTGATTTTTGGTATGAATTATGGAGGTCAGTAAGTAGAGGTTTTGAGTACGTTAAGTCACGTTAAAATTCTGCAGTTTTAAACAAATTGTGACTAACTAGTGAAACTTGTTAATGAAGTCGTTAAGATTGGGTATGGTGTCGGGGTGACCCTTAGGGTTAATAGAACACCTTATACATCAATCATATGATTGTTACACGTTCATTAAGCTTTTGGCTTAGTAGCGTGTAACACGAGTTATTTTGTTATTTAGATTTGTGTTAGTTGTTTGTTAAGCTTTTTGTTGGAATATTTTGGAAAGCTAAGCAAAGGTGAGTTTCATAGCCCCTTTTTCTCATGTTATTTTGGGGTGATAATGATGCTTGTTGTCGTGTTAAAATGTTTTTAAGCTTGTTGTAGTTTTTATTTGTAGTGGGATCGTGGGCACGTTCGTCCCGTTGCGTTATTGATATGATATGTTTGGTATTGTGGACCCATTATGAAATCGAGGGTTTGGCGGTGATAAGATTGCGTGAGCTAATATGAGGCCATGTAGCGCACATATGAATTTGGTATGATTGTGGATCGTGGGCACGTTCCATCCCGTTGTGGTTAATTGGTGGCATGAATTGTTTTGGTAATTGCAGCAGCTAATTGAAAGTTTATTTTGGGATATTATTGTATGTCGTAAACCTATGATTCTCGCTCAACTTTATATTGACGTTTTAAGAATCATTTTCAGGTGAGCTTAATGGTGCTAAGATAGAGCGAAGTGGCTAGAAGAGACCGTAGGATTCTTGGAGTTTCTTTATGCTTTTTGTTTGAATAAATGCGTTTGCATGAATTATTTGGATTATGTTTTGCATGTCATTTATTGACGAGACCTCTTTCTCATTAATAAAGACACTATTAGGTTTTGGGTATTGTTATGACACTTTGTATCTTTGCTTTAATTTAGTTTTCATTTTAGTATTCTCTATATAGACACCATGTGTTGTGATGATATCCATTCTTGTTTACACCTCGCATTTCCATCGTGGCGGGGTGTGATAGATTGGTATCAGAGCCTTTGGTTATAGAGAAGTAGGTGGTTGAGCCAAGACTGTAACATATGGGTCTTTCATGTAGATGCATTTAGGGCTTAAGTGTTTAATGCTATAACTGCTATGCTTCCCCTTTATTTTTGCATAGCTTATATATTTTATATTTTGCTAAGTTTTCATTTAGTTATTTTGTCTATCATTATTTGATATAATATGTATTATTTTCTTAGTATTTTAGCTATGTTTTTCTCTCACCCGTAAGAAGTCTCATTGGGGAACCGTTTTCCCAACTGGACTTAAGCGTTATAAGGAGCCTCTTGTGGAACCGGAGGAGATAGGATAGTTGATCGTTTATCGGATGCGCGTAATAGGGCTGGACCCGCAGAGTCGGGTGATTCTTGCGGAGTCAAAGTCAAACCCAAGCGAGGCCCAACATAAGTTTATCCCGTCCTTTAACTCATCATGTTGTTATTGATTATTTCTTTCGGATATTTTGTATTTTAGAAGTCATTGCGAGACTTTCGTTCTTTTATGTCGTTTTGATTTCAATTTGATATAAGTAAGTAGTTATTTGATGGAGCATCTTTTATGTGTTAAGTTTGAGTGGTTTAAGATGTACAATGTGGTATATGTGCTTATATGTGAATTATGATTGATATGGGTAATCTTAGAAGTAAGTAAACGTGTGAAAGGAGGCACTTATAATTATGGTAGCCAACATAATTATAAAGGCATCACACACGTAGACTTGTGACCATGATTGCATTTATTTGTGTTTGAATGTAAGGTGATAGTGTAATATGTTTTGTTATTGATATGTGTATTCATGATAAGGATGATGGTATGGGTAGAGAATTAATCTCTTACCCTAATTGGATGATATGTTAACTTGAGTTGTATAGATAGTAAGTTTCCCTTCTATCTAGTATTTGCGGATACCTAGTATTGCTATTATAAAGGTTGTTCATTTGCTCGGTTGTTTGTTCGGATTTCCTAAGTCTAAGCTTAGCATCCCTTCATCGTACTTTGTTAGTAAGGATACCTGATTTTCCTATTCGACGTCTCGATGTATATTGGTTGTTCAGAATCTGCTTTTTCGGATATAGCCGCGTTTCATTAGTTCTTTCACTGCATTGATTGCTCGTATGAGTATCAAAGGTTTCTTTTAATCACTAATTGTTCATAACATATTAGTATGGATCATTACTCCCTTCTCTGTATATCCCTTGGTTTTCGTAACCCGTTGGCGACGTGTTAGTATCGATGCTTTTAGGTTTGCTCTGTTAATCGTTATTTTGAATAACACCTTACCCATTGTTTTCTCAATCTGTCCATCCAATGACAGGATTGGGGAGCTTGGAGCTGTGTCTGATGCTAGTACCACTCACTACTCAACCTGTCAATCCAATGACAGTGATGGGGAGCTAGGAACTGTATCTGACCATTCAGTCAATGATGCCTCTACCAATGACCATATCCCTATACCATCTATTGAGCAGGTTACCATTGTCACCCAAAAGACTCAACCACAAGTGCCTAAACCCCAACAAACAGTTGACCCTAGTTGTGCACAGCATGTAAAAACTCCTAGGCAACCAATAGACACCAGTGACTCCCTCACCTACTCCTTCATAGAATAGACAGAATAGAATCAAAGAATGGAAGGGAATTAGTTTGCAATGTAATTTCTTTTGAAAGAAACCATGTTTTGTGTGTGGAAAGTCTTAGAACTTGATTAAGATAGTGGACTATTATGAGGAACAAGATGGCAAGGAAGCTGCTTTTAAAGCACATGGGTGGTTCATGCTAATGTTTAGGCAAGCTACACCAGCCTGGACTATCCCACTCTAACAGGGAGAATAAAGCAATCAATTCACTCCCAGACCTGTACAACTAAACAACATTAACCCAGACCTTAGGTACTGCTAGCAAACTATTAAAACTGGTAGGGTAAATGTTAATACTGGCAAGCAAAATGTTAGTTCTGGTAGTTTGCATGTTAGTTCTGGCACTCAATTTAAGTCTGGTGCTTCTAGTTTTAATACTGGCAAGCAACATGTTAATTCTGGTATAATGTATGTTAATTCTGGCACTCAAATAATTTCTGTGGTTCCTTAGAGTTAATACTGCAAACAAATGTTAATCAGGTAACGTGGCATGCTAATACTGCCAAGTAACTAGCCCAGTATTATCAAACCAGACTTCACAGGTGAATCTTAAAAGTCCAAAGAAATGTTTTTCAAAACAAAGATCACCTGTAAATAGACCCTTTACAAAGAATACAGCATACAAGTCAAATAATTATGCTGTTAAGGGCAAAATGGGTACTGCTGTTAAGACCTCAGCAGGTTGTGTTTGGAGAAAAACAACACCACACTCCAATACCAATAGTGGACCAACCCCTGCTTCATATGTTCATATCTTTCAAGGTCCACAAGGCAGACCCAAGCCTGTGAAGGCATGGGTCCCAAAGAGAAACTAATCTCTTTTTGTATGTGCAGGATCATCCACTGAAGCATATGGAGCATAGAGGTATTTTTTATAGTGGATGTTCTGGGCACATGACTGGTAACAGGCCCATCATGAGAATATCAAGAACTTTCCAAGTGGGGATCTGTTACTTTTGGATGAAGTAAGGTATATCTAGTGGAAAAGGACAATTAGATTAGGAAATTTAGTTTTTGATGATGTGGCTTTTGTGAAAGAAACTTGGACCCATTTAACTTATTCTCCATATCTCGGAAATATGTGATAAAAAGCTAAATGGACTTTTTTTACTGAAAAAGAGTGTTTTGTGGTGTCCTCTGACTTTAAGATGACTGATGAAAATCAGGTTCTTCTTAAATTCCTAGGAGAACACAACATGTAATACTTTTGATATGAGATACTTTGATTCTTCAAAAGGATACACTTGTTTATTAGCAAAAGCCTCTCTAATGAACTAAATTATGGCACAGGAGGTTAGGTCACCTTAATTTAAAAACTTAAATAAATCCAAAAGATACTATGAAGACAAGAACCTTCTATCCAATTGTAGATAAGTACCCACCCATTACATACCTTGCATATGGATTTTATTTGGACCAACTTCATGAGGAGTAATCAACCATCAAGTTACTGTCCTAGTGATTCCTGATGACCAGTTCAAGGTTTTGTTGGGTTTCTGTCTAAGCCAAAAAAGGATGATACTAGTGCCATCCTTATGACTTTTATAAGACAGATAGAAAACCAACTTAATCACAAAAGTAAAAATCATTGATCCACATGGAACAGAAATTTAAAAAAGGTTTATGCTTGAGTTCTTGTGGGAAAAGGTATAAAAAAAGATTTCAGTAATGCAAGGAACTCTCAGCAAAATGGGGTTTCTGAGGAGAATGAATAGAACCCTAATAGGGCTGTTAAGGACTATTGCTAGCTGACTCACACTTACCTACCATTTTGGGCAGAAGCAGATATACTGCTCACTATACCTTACAACAGGTTAAGGAGTGACCAAGCCTCAAAACAAAACGCCTTATAACTTTTGTTTTGGCCACAAACCAACCTAGCTACATAAGACCAATTTGGGTGCCATGTTACAATCTCAATACTCTTAACCCACTAGGAAAAGTTGATGAAAAATATATGAGGGTTTTCTTGTTGTTACTCAGTAATAGTAAAGCCATTGGGTTTATAACTTAAGTCCACCAAAAGAGTTGAAGTAAACCTTCATGTCAACTTTCTTATGAAAAAACCCAATGTACAGGGCATAGGCATAGGTGGATGTTTGTCTAGATTATCTTACAGACGTCTATGAACTAATACCGTTTCTGTGCAAAATCAGAACCTAACCCTGCATGTTCAAAGGAGGCATTCATATTGATGTGCAAACAGGAGGATGCAAACCTAAGGTGGTTTCTTCACATCTCTTTCTGAAAAGATTGCTACAACAGTAAGATTCACTCCCCAAGGCACCATCTTCTACACCACTAATCCAAAGTCTTGTTGATGACATAATGAATTTTATTAAGAAAAGAATTGATGCTCTTGCTTTGAAGCACTTAGGACCAGTACCACACAACAGTACCTACCATACAAAACCTAGTAATACTGGTAGAATTAACCATTAAACTGCTTGAGGAGGTTAATACGGGCAATGCTGAAAGCTATCTCTCCTAGTGCTGATCCATGAAGAAGAAGTCTTCTCAGATCAGATATGATGAAATGTCCTGAAAAAGGATTTATGAATAAATTAAGTAAAGTATCTTTGAAAAGGCTTCTTTATGATGATGATGGGAAATTTATTACGATCTCACCAATCTCCCAGATGAGGTAGATGCAAGTACAAACCACACTCTGAGGATTTCACAATGCCTCATCCTCAAAGTCAAATCCTTGGATACCCAATACACCTTTCAACTAGAAGCTCTCTCAAGAAAGATCACTGAGGGCTCATGCTCTATAAGCTTACATCCAAGACACCACAGAAGCAATCATAAAGACCAACAACAATTGTCTTTTTGCTTGCTTTTTGTCCCCTAAATTTGAACCAAAGAAAGTCTCATAAGCCCTTAAGAATGCAAGCGTGGTTTAAAGCTATGCAGAAGAACTGTTGCAGTTCAAGCTTCAACAAGTATGAGGTCCTTGTTGATTTACCAAAATGGTGCTAGGATTTTTTATTGATTTAGGGCCCTCACTAGATGGGTATACAGAAAACAAGAAAGGATGAGAGGGGAGTAGAATGTCAGGAACAAACACGGCTAGTAAGCTCAAGGTCATAGGAACGAAGAATGGATAGACTATGATGAGGGTTTTGCACCTGTGCTAGATGGAAGCCATAAAGTTATTTTTTAGCCTTTGCCTCATACATGGGGTTTATAGTCCAATCAGATAGATGTGAAGAGTGCATTTTGTATGGCACTATGAAGAAGGTCTATGTCTCTCAACTCCTGGTTTTGTTGATCCAGATTCACCCCCAAGAGAGTTATAAGGTTGTTAAAGCCTTGTATGGTGCACATCAAGCTCCTCGAGCTTGGTATGCTACTCTCTCTAATTTTCTAGAGAAGCATGGCTATCGAAGGGGAACCATAGACAAGACTCTATTTATAAAGAAGGACAAAAAGGATATCATTCTAGTTCAAATTTATGTAATGAATATCATTTTGGATCTACAAAGAAATTCTGGAGTGATGAATTTGAAGCCCTTAATGAAGGAGGTTTTCAAATGATGCTATGGGAGAGCTTACATATCTTTCTCGTTTACAAATCAAGCAAGCCACGACGGACTTCATATCTCAAACAACTGTTTGCTGAGATTCTGAAAAAATTTTGACTTTGAAAGTGTGAAGTTCTGCAATTACCCAATGGAACAAAGGCACCAATTGGCTCAAGATGAGGCGGTCCCAGAATTGGATTTACATCTATATTCGAACCATGATAGGATTGGCTTATAGTATCTAACACAGCCTCAAGGCCTGATATAATGTATGCAGTTTGTTGCTTGTTCTCGATTTTCAGGTAAATCCAAAGGTGTCCTCTCCAAATGAGTAAGAGAATTTTCAAATACATCAAGGCAACCAAAGCTAGGCTTGTGGTATTCCAAGAGAATCTTCCTCTCGACTTAGTTGCTATTCGGAATAGTGATTATGCTGCTGCTAACCTTTGATAGGAAGTCAACACCTGGTGATCCATTTCTAGGACGAAGGTTAATCTCATGGCATGGCAAAAAGCAGCAAAGTGGCTACTTCAACAACTGAAGCTGAGTATGTAGCTGCTGCAAGTTGCCTGTGGTCAAAGTGCATGGTTGCAAATCAATTATTAGACTATGTTTAATTTCGATGAATACCATATCCATAATGATAACCAAGCACATTTACATAATCAAGAAATCCTGTCAATCACTCAAAGACAAAACACATGTGAGATTCGACATCACTTCATTAGGGATTGCTATGGATAAGAACCCGCTGATACAAGTGCAGAAAATTCACACAGACTTAAATGTAGCTGATCATTAACCAAAACCCTTTGATGTCAAGGTTTAATTTTTACTGTAACATGGGCATGGTTCAACCCATAAGCTACATTAAGGGGAGGAAAAAGTGTAAATTTATAAATGTATAGTTAGTTTCCTTGTATAAGTTAGATTTAATCCTGGTAGTTCTGTAAAAGTTAGAATTAATTCTGGTAGCTCTAAGTTAAAATTAATTCTGGTAGTATAATTTAGGATTAGTTCTGGTAATATGAGTAATGGTATCTAAGTAAAAAGTCTGCTAGTGTAAAAGTTAAAACTGGTAACCACTTAATACTGGTAGTTGAGTATTAAGACTGGTAGTTATCCTAGGTTAATTCTGTTTAGTATAAGTTAAATTAGAATTGTCTTTCTTGTTTAGACTAACTTTGCAGGTAACCAACTTGAGTCGAAAGGGTGAATGCAAGATCAACTTGACATGGAAAAGAAAATTCCAATTGGATGCAATTTGGTTGTAAGTAAGATTTGTGGTCAACTTGCGAATATATAATTAAAACAGTTTTGACTATTTAAGTCTGTAGTGCAAGTTTAAGTCTGGTGGTTTTCAATTAATACTGATTGAAATAAAATTATTTTATTTTATTCAAACATAACCTGTTTGAAGATATATTTAGAACGCCTAAAACGCTGATAGAGTACTTATTATAGGGATGAAGTTAATTTATCCTTTCATCCTATCACTATTTACCCTATTATCTTTTTCTCAAAAGCAATCGTTAAAATTACTCTCACTACCAGACCTAATCTGTCAAACGTCCCATCACCAGTACTAATTTTTAAAGATTCAAATTATTATCACTAAAATCATCAATGGCGCATCTCAATATTGCGATAAGCACAATCCAGTAGGTTTTTCTTACTCCAAACCCACTGAGATGCTCGTTACACAGAGATAGTGGAATCTCTCAGAAGGTCCAAAATGAGGTATGCTTCTCCTCACAATCCACCTATCTACGATTCTCTTGTCAAGCAGTTTTGGCAGACTGCAACTGCTAGAACACTTGAAGATGGGATTCAACAACTTAATGCAACCATAGATTCTATTGAATATACAATCACTGAAGAGTCCGTTAGGAGGCAACTCCAATTAGCAGATGCTTCAGGGATTAACATGTTGCAAAATGAAAAGATTTTTGTAGGATTGCAAAATATTGGGTAAGTAATGAACAGAAACTTTTACTTTTTGGAAAAGTCACTTTACACCCCAATGGAGATTCTTAATCCATCATATTCTTCATTGTATAAGCTCCAAAAGTGGAGGATGGGATCAGTTTGGTAGCAACATTGCCACTGCTTTGATCTGTCTTTCCACTGGAAGAGACTTTAACTTTTCAAAACTTATCTTTGATGGAATGATCTCAAATTTAAAAAGCAAATCAAAGTTTTTAATGTACCCCCGTTTTCTTCAAATGATTTTGAATGTTCAAACTGAAAACAAAAACCTTTTTGTCCCTGTATCATTAACCAAAAAGATTTTTGGAAATATGAAAAGAAGTTTTCAAGGGGTACATAGACCATTGTTGCCTGTTATGCTAACCATTGATGCAGGTCAACCTCAACCAAGTGCTGATCCAACACCATCTCAGTCTGTACCAACTCCCTCATCATCTCATGTACAAATAACACAAACACTATCAACTCCTCCACCTATAACACAACCACCTCCCACATTAACTCACTTTGTACAACCACCTCCTCAACCATCAAGTGTACAACCAACAGCTACAACACCTCCAACTCAACCTGTACAAACAACTTCATCTCCACCAATCTCTACCATTCCTGACATTCAACCAACTCTTCCACCATCTCCTCAAATTCCATCACCTTCATATCATGATACCAGAAGTCCATCAAATGAAACCTTCTTATCACCTGCACCACAACCACCTTCACATGAACTGAATTCAAGCATCATAGATTAGTGAAGAAAGTGAGCAACTTAGGAACCTGATGGATATTGTACCTAGGCTGGAATCAAGAGTAGAATCCTTGGAAAAGGAACTAAGTGAAACTAAGCAGACTCTTGGAACAGAAATCTTGCAGCTGATGGAGAAGGTTAAAAAGCTAGAAAACAAGTTGAGGAAGAAGAGGAAAAGTAAGGAAACTGAGGATGCACAGGGTCAGGATCAAGATGTTCCTTCTCAAACAGATCAAGGAGATACATTTGCTACTCCTGAGAAAGAGCAAGGGTCAGGGAGGCTCAAGAAGAACAAATAAGTCCTTCCACCTTAGAGGCTGCACAAATCTTAACTAATGTAGCTTCAGAAGGATTTAAGGGATCACAAGCACCTCTTGGTAGCAAGATTTACAGAAGGAAACCTAAATCTAAACCAACTCCTACCAAAATTCTACATTTTGAAGAACCTGATGAGTCTCAAGTTAATACTGGTAGTACACCTTCAGCTCAAGTTAATACTGCTGAGGTTGATACTGCTGCACTTAATACTGGTAGCAGAACGTGTTCAAAATGAGAAAAGGACAAGATCCCATACCTGAAGAAGACCTTCAAGCTGAATTCACGCATCAAAGAAAATCACAAGAGCTTCAAGAACTAGCAGATTTAGAGGAATGCTCAAAGATTGCAAGCTAAAATGGATGCGAAACACAAAGAACAAATTGGATCTTGATGACACTTCTGGCTAGAAGATTGTAGAGGCAAGAGGAAGACGCTGCAAAAGAAGCACTTCACTGAAAATGACTACATTTTTCCCAAGCACGATAAATGCAGATCAATTCTTGCCAGAAAAGAAACAACAAGAAGAAAGGGAGCAATATTCGATTGAGGAAAGAGGCAAAGTTCTTACATGACACAATTGCTGCCCAAAGGAAGTTTCTTGCAGAACAAAGAAGTGCTCGCTAATCAGAAATAAGCCACCAACAATACTCAGCTTAGGAAATCATAATGATCACTTATCTGAAACCCATCTGCAAAAAGAAGCATTGCTGTTTAAAGTCTAAATCATTTGAGGAGATTCAAGTCTTGTATGAGAGAATACAAGAAGCAAGATCAACATTTTGGCTATTGGATCGAAGAAGATGAAAGAGCAATCAAAAAGGATGATGAGAAAGAAGCTGAACAAAGGATGAAAAAAGAAGGATGAGTCGTTCATGAGGAATTCAAGAGGAAGAAGATTGATAAGGTAGTGTTGGTAAAAGAAAAGCCCTAAGCGGCGAGAGATCATCAAAAGAGCTATGCTGGTAATAGGCGTAAGCCATTAGAGTTCGAGGTGGGAGATTATGTGTTGTTAAAGGTGTCGCCATAGAAGGGCTTAATGCGTTTTGGAAAGAAGGGTAAGTATCACCAAGATATGTAGGACCGTTTGAGATCCTTGAAAGGATTGGCCTTGTTGTTGATAGGTTGAGGTTGGTTGAGGAGTTGATTTGTGTACATGACACATTCCATGTGTCGAATCTGAAAAAAAATGTTTGGCGGATGCTAGTCTGCATGTGCCATTGGATGAGATCAAGGTTGACAAAACTCTTCGTTTTGTTAAGGAACCTGTTGAGAATAGTGTCCGTGAAGTTAAGAGGTTGAAATGTAGCAGAATGGTGGTAGTTAAGGTCCATTTGGACTCGAAGTGGGGTCTTTATGACTTCAGGTAAACTGAGTATCCACACTTGTTCGTTGAGCAAGGGATCATTGGGAGTTTTAGTTAAAGTTGGGTACGTAAGGTTTCTTGTAGACCTTAGTATGCCCTTAGATGTATTTGTGTGATTTTGGTTAAAGTTATTTTATGAATAAGCTCAAAGTCGAGCCAATTCTTCAAAAACATTGGGCTTTGTAACAACTTATAACTTGGTTTTGAGATAGTTCTTGTTTGATGAGTTGCAAGACCGTGTTGTAAATGACGTTGTTACGCAACTTAAGGTTTTGACGAGTCTCCTCGATGATGGGCGAGGTTCAGGTAGTTGGATGTTTCTTTTCGTTTGGAGCGGTTATGTTGCTATGCGTACCCTTTTGTAGGCAGGCAAAGTTGTTAGCAGTAAGATATCTTGTGAAAGTTAGTTGGAATTCAAAGTGTAACTTTGAGTTAACATGGGTATAGGAGGACTACTTGAAAGATAAGTATCCTCGATTAATTGTTTGGTAATGATAGAGTTGAACCTTTTGGTTAAATCTCAGGACGAGATTTCCTAAAAGAGGGGATACTGTGACAACCATGACTTGAGCAGGTTAGTCAAACTGTTAGTGTTGACTTATGTATCTGTTGCAAGGTATGGTGTATGTGATTGTATGTGTTTATGTGTGTTTATATGTGTTTATGTGGGAATTGGTAATCAATCTATTGAGTGTGATCATCTTAATGGGATTGGATTTGTGTTGGATTTTGTGGAGTTCATTTCGTTCACTTTTGGTGACAAGGAAATGATTTCGGTGATTGAAGCGGTTTCGCGTTAATTGTGTAAGTAATTATACGTATACGTATTTATATGTTAGTAATATTAGGATGAGATTAGGTTCTAGTAGTAAGGATATGAAATAAATGAAATTTCTATTTTTGGAATGTTAGGTTTAATAAAAATGAAAAGTTAATTATTTTTAAAAGTATAGCAAATTGCGTTTACGCAAAAAGGTATGCGCAAATAAGCTTAGGTTTTTGTAGAAAATTAATGTAATTTTAATAATTAAGTAATTAATTAATAAATAAAAATAATAAAAAAATAAAAAGAGGCCAATCGGCCGGTTTTAAGGAAAAAGAAAGAAAAAAGAATTTTAAAAGGAAACAAACTCTAATTAAACTTTATCTATAATTAGTTTGGGGGGCTATAAATACAAAATAAAATCTCATACCCTCCCCCTTGTGAGTTCAGTCGATCAAAGAAGAAAAAAAGAGGGAACAAATTAGGGTTTTGCTTTTGTGAAGAAATCAAGCTCTAAGGTAAGTTTTAATTAATCATTGTTAGTTATTAATCTTTAATTATGTAATAATTAATATGGTGGATAATTAATGTTCATTAAATCTGTAATTAATGGTATAATGATCATGTTATAATGATTAGGGTTTAATTAGAAGTTTATGGGTGTAATTGGTTAGACTTAATTCGTGTTAGAATTTGATTTAGATTGGGGCAGAATTTAGGGCTGTGTTGTTTGGCTGATATTTCAATGATGGTAATAGCTTTTTTCAAGTTTCCGGTGTCTATAACGTAGAGTCTAGTTTTCAGAACATCCGGCCTCGAAGGTTTTTCAGGTCGGGAAGTCATTCAAACGTTGGTTGCAAGAAAAGTTGTCAAAGCAGTAAATACGGGTCAGATTTAGGTCAGATTACGAGGTATAAAACCCTCACTTAAAATTCGAATTTAGCTTAGCCCTTCTACAGGAGTTTAGTTCTATGTGTCTATTAGAAATCCCCCAAAGGAGAGCTTCTGATTTGAAGTCTAAGTATGGTTTTTAGGTCCAAACTTTTTAATGTGCAAACA